>JAOPUB010097856.1:0-12798 GCA_027564055.1 Neptis clinioides
CCAACAGCATTCTGAAGCCGTTATTGTACTGGACCCGAAATGAGTTCATGCACCTTTGCGTATAGTTGGTCCACAGGTGATTCTTCTGAATCTCTGTTGGGAACTGAAGGAAGATTATGTTCGGGTCTAGACATTCCACGTGTTCTTGAACTGCTAGGTTCACTGAAGACATGATCATCGGAACTTTGACCGTTAACAGTATCAATAACAGCCAAAGCGCGAAGCAAATCTGCTACACTAGTATTCTCCAATACCTCAACTTGTTCAGACTCTGGAAGGTTTGATAAGTTTACCTCTGGATCAAATAGGCTCGGACGACCACGACTAGTTCTGTTTCGGTAACTATCCGAGTCACTCGAAAATAAGCTGCCTCGACCACCTTCTATAGATTGTCTATAATTTTTTACATAATCAGAGAATAAACTGTTTCGACCCATTTTTGTTTGATTTTGGTATTGCTTAATACTATCTGCCAGGTCACTCTGACCTTGTTCAGGCGTGCTAACTTTTCTACCGATACCAAATGAAGGAAAGAGGCTTCTGCGACCATGATGTGTTTTTTCCTTATAATTAACTAATTCATCGGAGCTTTCCGGCATAGCCTCATCATCACTTTTCTTAGATCTACCAAAGGTAGGAAGTAAACTAAGTCGACCTCTCTTTGTCCGATGATGATACTTTTGTATTTCATCCTCATCTACAGTATCCTCATCGTTGCTTGTGTGATCACTAAAATCAAAACTAGGGAAGATACTATGTCTACCGCTTCGCGTATTCTCTTTGTAGCGTCTTGCATCATCATCTGGATCACTAAAATCAAACGTTGGAAATATACTATGTCTTTTTGGTCTTTGTTGATAAGCTGTTGAGGCTCCTCGATCTTCATCTTCGGAAAAGTCAAATGAAGGGAAGATGCTATAACGTCCTCGTTTTGTTTTTTCCTTATAATTATCAACATCATTCTTCGGTTCTTCTCCAAACCCAAACGTTGGGAAAATACTAGTTCGCCTAGTTTTTTCTTTAATATTTTCTGTTGATCCTTGACCATTACTCACTCTACCTTTCATCGTATTTTTAATATATTCTGAAGGACTTTCATTTGAGCTAGGTTTTCTAAAGAGACGTGCAAATAGACTTTTTGGTTGTAAGCTTTCATCAACAGGAGGAACACTTACAGGCAAAGATAATTTTCCAGTACGTATATTAGCTTCTTTTCTAAATTTCTCAGCAGTATCTCCGTTCGTCCAAGTAAAATCGTGATCCAATCTTGATACAGATTCTTTTCGATAATTGGGGACAGCAACACTCAGCGCTCTAGTTCTCATTGGAGTATTAGGTAAATACTCTCGACCGATGCTAAACAGTGGAGGTTTTTCGCTAGCTAAAATATGTTCATCATCAAATATATTTATTCCTCTCCCTCGTTGAGCCTCAAAACCACCTAACACATTTACAACTCTCGCTAATAGTTCGACTGGTTTTACAATTGCTGAAGCAGTAAATGTTTTCTCTTTGTCGATTCCAAGTAAATCAGTGTCAGACTGAATTCTTAGCATGTCTTTAGCAGTTAATTGAATATTCTCAGAGTTAGCTCGTTTTCTTTTAACCACCGTTTCTCTAGGTGTTATGTCAAATGTGAGAGTAGGACAGCTTGCACTTCTATACATATAATTAGGTGTAGTTTCCACGTACACAGGCTAAAATAGATCAATTATGAAATTAATATATTAATAACATTTTATTACTATTAGATATCAAGATAACACTAATTAATTTCTATAACGTTGTGTAATTTACCTTAACTTTCAGTAGGTTAGCCTCATTAATAATTTTTCTAATAACAGCCATATCTTTTGTAAATCCCTGTAAAATTTTGCTCTGTGTTGTTTTAACTTGGTATGCAAATTTCTGCTCCAATCTGTGTATGCTTTCAGATCTCATACCACTGGTTATAAAACCAAGAAGCATCACAATGTAACCAAGCCCAAAGGTTATCCATACGATTAAAAAAATCTCATATGCTACAAAGTAGCCGTATTTAAAACCATTATTTACAGTTCCTGAAAAAAAGAAATTTCATATTTTAAAAACATTATTCATCATCACTAGCAATACTTTAAAAATATATTAAGTACTATAAAAATATTCACCTGCAACTATATCACCAAATCCGATAGTAGTCAAAGTAACAAAAGCATAATAAACTCCAGCGACATAGTCCCAGCCTTCAAATACAACAAAAATACATGCTGGTAAAAATATGAAAAACAGAAACCCTGGAACCAGGTATAGGAAGATTTGTCCCAACATGCCAAGATTATGGAAGAAGTAGTCCAGCTTATCTGCTCTTTTCTCATTTTTCCTTTTATATTTTCGGTAAACAGAAATCAACTGAAATTAGAATAAAAGACTATATAGTTGCAATGGTTATGAAATAACGATGGTCTCTGATAGTTATCTGACACATAATACATTAATTCATTTAAAACGATTGATACTTTAACTTAATTCAAACAGAGTATCAGAGACTTTAGCAAGAAGTGGTCAGTCTTAGTCTCTCTAACATAGATAATAGTAGAACAGTTTTTTAGACTTGACAAAGATTTTTCTAATTTAGGGCAACATAGTATTAACAAGTAGTAAAATTTCAAGTTTATACCTGTAGTCCGAAATATTCTCCGAGATTTGCTAGCAGAATACCATTGATCGGAATACCGAACAAGCCGTAGAATATCATCAGGATTCTTGAAAGGTGAGTTGTTGGAGCCAAGTTTCCGTAACCTGAAAAATTACACAAAATAAGATGAGCAAAGTCTTCTTATAAACTTATCATTTACAGCAGGTATATATCCTGAAAGTCTAAAATTATCCATCGTAAAACCTCTCTATAGAAAGAATGATAAGATTGACATAAAAAACTACCGACCTATTACTCTCGTTTCAGTGTTGATTAAAGTTTTCGAAAAAATAATGTATAGCAAAATATTTTCCTTTATAAATTTACTCGATTTAATAACACTTCATTAGCATGTTTCATATTAGGCAAAACCATAACAGAAAATCTAGACAATAAATTTAATGTTGTGCCAGAAATATTCCTTGATATATTTGATCTCGTTTGTTATAAAAGGCTTATAAATAAATTAAATAGATATGGCAATAGAGGAAATGCTTTTGATTGGGTACCAGCTATCTAAAAAATAGACAACACTTTTCAGACGAGAAAAATTAAGAGTGCAAAAAAAATATAAAAATGTCATATAGAGTATTGAATTCTTATGCCAGGTCTTCGCTTAAGTCATAGTCGGGCTCTTCATCTAACCTAGAAGATAATAAAGATTTTCATACAACATTTTTCACCATCTTAGGAGTTTTGAAAAACTCTTTCTTAGTTCCAAAAAACTAAAAGTACAAGCTTATGCTTGACGTCAATATGTTAGTTATTTTTTTAGATGCTATATAAATATAAAGCTTACCAATAGTACTGACGACAGTGTAGGAGAAGAAGAAGGAGTGGTAGAAGTCCCATTTGACTGGTGGTTCAGAATCTTCTGTTGTGTAGTTAAACATGGGTTTGCCGCAATACTCCGATAGTTTGCGGAGGATACTATCTTGCTTTTCAGGATCATTTGGAATGTAGTTCTCGTAAAGGAGATCTGGAAAAATTCAAAGAGATTGAGATTGAGTTTTTTTATGCTTTTAAAGTATTTTTAAAAAATAAAGGGATTTAGTTTTTTTCTAAAAACTCAAAATTTATTTCACGTTAAAATTTATTTTCGAGGTATTTTTTTCGTATCTACTCGTAAATCAAAAATACGAAATTGCTGACAGGTAGATACATAAACAAGCTGTAATAAATTCCAAAATTCTGAGTTATTCGGTTAATAACTTATTTTGAATAATTGTTTACGCATTTTAAAAAAATTGGCTTTCCATCATGGAATCAGGTTGATTTTATTCATATCTTTTGAACCCAAGGTTTTTTTACATGGTTTTAACAGTTTGTTTCTATTAATTACTCAAAGTTGGCTCGAGATTAAGAACTCAAAATTATTAATAACATAAGGTTTGTTAATTTTTACATCAAATATGGACATTACGACAGTCAGTGAAAACCTTTAGTCAACTAGGATTCCGAGTTACAGTAATAATAAAAAATTTCAATTACCACCTTTAGACAAATCACACGAATCAACCTGAATAAAATCGATTGATGGATTGACGTAACCACTTACGAAATTTTGTTATGAACACAATCGTAGACTGTGGTTAAAATATTTATGTTAATTGTCAATAACAAGGACATTTATGGCCAATATTAGTACAAAGTAAGTCAGTTAGCATCACTAAAGATCTAGTTAAACAAAGTATTAGAATAATTGCTAAATCACGACAAAAATGGTGTGGGGCTTTAATTAGGTACTTAGTTTTTTACGAGAATAATTTTATGGTTAGCTCAACATGCTCACAAATGACATAGTTGTTTTTTTTATTTTGTTACCTTTCCTTTGCTTGAATTTGGCTACTTTCTTTTAGTATCCAATTATTTCTAGATTTAAATAGTTAAATGTACAATTAAAGCTATTTGTAATCTGTAATCGAAATGGTTAATTTAACATCAGTCAAGTTGATTGAATCGTATTAATTACTTTAGAATAAATTACAAATATAGTTTTAAGTTTATGTAATGACTCGCCCCGGCTTCGTCCGGCTACAGTCTACCACGTCTTTTATCAAAAACCATTTAATTTTGAATATATCGTTGCAAAAAAAAAAATATTTAGGTGCTTCCGATAATAAACATTTCTTATCATTATCCCGTGGGTACTATGAAGTTTCTCGGGATGAAAAGTAGCATATATGTTAGTCCAGGTCAAAAAATATATGTATGCCAAATTATATTGAAATTCATTCAGCCGCCCTATAACCCCTCTAAGTAAGCTAAAATTCCTGTGTACAGGTATTTGAACCTATGACCTTTCATTGCTGATACAAAAGCCTGAACTACTGACGCTTCAAAATCTAACAGGCTCCATTGATTCAGATTTTATTTATGACTATTAAAGATTTTTTTTTGTTAAAAAAAAGAGAAATAATGGCAATAAATTTTAATTTATTTTTAAGTTTCTGTCGTTAAAATAAAATTAATTATCATAAACATATTGAACGTTCACATATAGCATTATCAGGATATCCTGACGGTGTTGACCAATTCAGTGTAGGTAAGTTAAAGTCACCTAAAATACACGTGTTCCCCGGTGAAATGTTGGTAATATGCTCAAATTCTTTTAAGAGATTCATAAACAAATTGGGGGGAATATAGTCAGGTATATAAACATTACATATGTTTAAATAATGTTGATTACTTATTTTAATCTTTACCCATATATCTTCCACCAATTCGGATCTCCAGGTGTTCATTTCTTGCACCTCTAATTGTTTAGAAACAGCTATAAGCACTCCGCCACCATCACGTTTTTTAAATCTGTTTGAAAACTCCTTACTTCGATCTCTACGAAAAGTTTGATACCTTTGGTCAAATAATTCTGAAGATAAAATAGAATCGTTAAGCCAAGCTTCAGTAAAACATATGACATCATAGTCATGGCTCAAAATAGCATTATAAATATCAATCGTTTTGGTTTTAGAACCACGTATATTTTGATAATAAATAGATAACGCCATTATACAATTTTTAACAACTAATATTTCTTTTTTTACAATTAGATTATAATTTAACAATGAGGGTATTATATAAATAGATGAATCAAACAGCAGTGAATAAAAAATAAATAAAAATGAAACGAAAATACAATTAACGAATTAACTCTAGACTGTCGTGATTTTTAATATGAATAGCAGCAGACTCAGTATCTTTTCGAACAAATATGCGACTGTTACGGACCCAAACAAATTTGTAACAGCAATCTTTTGCTTTTTTCCGGGCTGCAGCATGCAATGACTTGTTCATTGGAGATAGATGTTCCGAAACATAGATTGGTTTTTTGTCTCCGGCCAAACCCAGCAACGAACTATTAAGTTTATCATTTGGTTTGGACTTATTGTACCTGTACACTGCAGAGTAAAATTCATCTCGACATCTTATGCTCTTGAACTTCACTATTACTGATCGAGGCTGCTGACTATTCTTATTTAGTTTAGCTACTCTATTGCAACTTTTAATATCATCATCATTAATCTTGTATCCTACAACACTACCGCATTGATTGATAATAGTATTAAGATTTTCACTTCGATGTTCCGGAATACCATTAAATTCCAAATTATCTTGACGTAGATGCTGCTCAATACTATTAAGTCGATCTGTTAGATCAGTCACTGTGCTATGAAGATTTGCATTATCAGTCTTAAGTTTTTCATTGATGTTAGTTATTTCATTGACCTTTGATGACATTTCATCATGCATCTGACTTAAGAATACAACAGACTTGCTCAATTCTTGAATTTCATTTTTTAAACTTTGAAGTTCCTTTTTAATAATACCAGATATCATGTTTGGAATTTCGGATCTAAGGGCGCTAATAATTTCGTCTCGAATCATTGCTATTATGTTTTCATCAATACTTAGTTTTGAGCTCGCTGGGCTTGTAACAGGTGATTTGAGTTTTTTGCGTTTACGTTTTGTAATTTCAGATCCAGAGGCAGAAGCAGATTCGTCAACGTAAGTATCGCTGGAGTCGTCTGTATTGGCAAGAGCTTTTTGGATAGGTGTATTGGTGTTATCAGACTTAGGTTGTAGGTTTTTACACTCCTGACATTTCCAAGCAGGTTTGGCCTTCCTGAATCTATAATTATTGAACACTTTTTCGGATACGTTAGCACAAATTAAATCGTACGTCTGATTACAAATATTACAGTTCATGTACTTATTGTCAGCTACAACACATCGACATCCAACACAAGTGACTTGCTTTGATGCCATATTTTAAATTATTTAATTTTGTAATCGAGTCAAGAAAAATATATTGATATATAATAAAAATATTAATAAATTAAATAAAAACAAAACTTATAACAAAAAGAAAATTAAAAATAATAAATAAATAAAAAAAATATATATAAATAAATAAATAAAAGAGGGGGGGCAAGATTCGATCTTGTATCCGGTTCTTCGGCTGTAGAAAATTACATCTCTTCTACACCGCTAGGCCATCGCGTTCTTGACATTAAACGTGAAGTTATGAATGCAGTTGTAGTTGATATCTTATTGTAATATTTTATCTCGTTTCTCCTTTATGGGGCGTTCTCTGTCTTACTCGACTTAGGAGCAATGACCTCCCGCGCACTCAGGTGGTAATTAACGTTCACTGTTGATGTTTAGTTTAAAATCAATTTGTAAAATGCTTCATATCTCACTTAATTTTGAAGATTTTGTTACAGTTTTTTCACACACAGTTGTAGTTGAATGGCTGCACACAGTGATGTTAAATTCACTTAATTTCACTCGAAATTTACGGTACTATAGATTTTTATCGACAGGAACAAGGTAATAACGTCTACTATCGTCCGCGCTGCGGGGGGAATCATCCCTCTAATCGCAAAATATCCCCCCATTACTGTCACCATATTTATCTCTCCCTTATAATTGTTTTGAAGTGTAAGGATTTTTACAACAATAATCCAGGAAGTTCGGGCTGTTCGATACTGATGATGTAGATGATCATTCACTTTATGCTCCACTCCTATGGATCGCATCGTCTTGTTATATAGCCTAAAGCCTTCCTCGATAAATAAACTATCTAACACAAAAAATATTTTTTTTATTTCGAACCAGTAGTTACTGAGATTAGCGCGTTCAAACAAACAAATTATTCATCTTTATAATATTAAGTATAGATTACGATGATAGCAGGAAAAAAAATAGAAATCCTTGGAATTATTAGAATTCTAAAAACCTAAACGTCATATAGCAACAGTATATCTACTTATAGTTGACCTAGGACCACTATCATCATATTATCCTCATATTAGCCACGTCAGCGGACAGGCAGATGTTCATTGATTGATTGCAGTTGACGAAATCGTCTCTGTAAACTAGCTTGGATTGAATTTTATGATCCTCGCTTCGCTTAGGTACTTATTTGAAATTAAAATTCGCCATTTTGTTTTTGTCATGTCAAAAAGATTAATTGATGATGTGATTTCAAATGAAGTTGAAGCGAGAAAGTGGAGGGGGTATCAGAAGTGTGATTATACTTGCACTACAAGAATAGAGTGGTTGGTGGTGGTGGTAGTATAAATGTGAAGTGTAAAGTCCGTTTTTCTTTACTTGACCCAAACAGTAAACAATAATTTTATAATCGACAACATCAAAATCCTGATACGAAATCGATTTCTGATTGTTTATATCTTGGGTCAAGTTAAGAAAAACGGATTATAGATGCTATTGTCACACATTCAGTACAAATTATAGTAGTAGCTGTTAAATGTCCATTTGGTTGGAATATCTTCGACATTGACTGTGTTACATCTATTTCTCATTAAAGATCGACGACTGTTTTTAGTACCTAAACGAAGCGAGGGCTGTGACGCGACGTTTATAATAAGGATACAGAGTTTATCGTCTTGATCGAATAAATATTTATTAGTTCATAGGTTGCGACGGCTTCGTGACCTGGATGGTATGTTATATGAGCGGGATGGATAATAAAAAATCGGGACAAATGAAATCAAACATATAAATAAAATTGTAGTGTCTGTTTGTAATAAAATAACCACATTTTACTAAGTCCCGCTTAATCTCTGGAACGGCTGGACCAATTTGAACGGGACTTTCACAGGTAGATAGATAATTTTATCGGGAGTAACTTAGGCTACTTTTATTTTAGAAAATAAAATTGAGTTTCGCGTAAACATAATAAGCCTCAGCGAAGCGATAGCCGACCTGCGCCACTTATTTCGCGTGATGCTCCGCTCCTATGGATCGTTGCGAGATGTTTTATAACCTATAGCCTTCATCGATAAATGGACTAGGCGGGTCGCCTTGTCTATACTAATATTATAAAGCTGATGAGTTTGTTTGTTTGATTGCTCTAATCTCGGGAACTACTGGATCTAATTGAAAAATTATTTTTTTGGTTGGATTGTGTATTTATCGAGGAAGGCTTTATGCTATATAACATCATGCTGCGACCCATAGGAGCGGAGCATCCCGCGAATGAAATCGCGCGTGTCGCCTTGTCGATACTAATATTATAAAGCTGAAGAGTTTGTTTGTTTGAACGCGCTAATCTCGGAAACTACTGGATCGAATTGAAAAATTATTATTATCTTTGATTGTGTATTTATCGAGGAAGGCTTTATGCTATATAACATCAAGCTACGACCCATAGGAGCGAGGCATCACATGAATAAAGGCGCGCGGGTCGTCTAGTAAATGATAAAGATACAAAGAAAATATTTTTTTAGATCGCAACCAAAATCATTTTTTTTATTTAAACATTATACGATCTTACTAGTTTGTATGTTTGTTACTCAATTATACCAAAACCGCTGAAAGTATTTTAAGATACTTTATAACCTGAATTAACATATAGACTACTTTTTATCCCGGAAATATTCAAATTTCCTATAGGATAATAATAAAACATGTTTACTATTGAATATTTCTATAACAATCTATCGAGAACTAACTCCCGCCCGCGACTTTACACACGTGGTTTGTACTTATCGTTATATAATAGCCAAATTACACTTTATTTGTAGGATAGTAGGTATATGTAGGCACACGTGCAAAGCCGGGGAGAATCGACTAGTAATGAATAAAAGGTTAGAAATAACACGATAGAGTTTAGAGCGTGAGAAATGACCTTCCTAGAGCCAAGTCATGTCAGCTATGGCCGAGTGTACTGTGCAGTTCACTTTGTTATCTTAATGTGGGTCGATATCCCGACATTACAGACATACATATTGTTTTCAGTATAAAAACTGGCAGATCTGCCCTCGCTTCACTGAGGTGTATTTTAATTTCGCGTAACTCTTGATAATTAGTTGTAATTGTCAATCTGTGTGAGTTCCGTTTATATCGGTCGGAGAGGCAGACAAGGACTTTTTTCTTAAATGGACACAATTTTTTTTTTTTATTGGTATAGACTATAGATATAGACTTTTTTTTTATAATCTAGAAATCAATATGTTCTGTGTAGTCTAATTAATGTAGAAAAATAATAATAAAAAAAATTAACTTTAAATCTCTTCTAGGAAACAATAAAAAATCGTATTTTTCGTAAACTTCAAGTTTTCTGTAAACACTGATTTTGGAAATATATTTCAAATGGTAAGTATTATGGAAAAAGAAATTAAACGTTTATTATACTAAAAATTATGCAAATTTGATGCTTTGAGAAAAATCCTATTCCGAAAATGGGAGTTTTACAAATTTTCAGATAAGAAAAAAATAATTGTCGAAATAACCTTTCGATAATACCTATTAAAATTAGTTTTTTCAAGAATTTTGAAAGAGCCATATCTCGTGAATTACGAATTAATTACCTGCAAAAACGGATTTCCAGAAATGTAATGAGGAAAAAAATGTATTGCGTATCTAATACCGAAAAGTTTTGGAAACACCGAAAAGTTAACGATGTTTAATACTACAAAATACTTTTACAATAAATAAATAGTTTAAATACTCACTCAATAACGAGAAATCCGTCATCAAATCCATTTGTAAACACAAAATGTTTTATTTTTCACTTTACATGTATTTCTGTCACCCATTTCTCAACGATATGACATATCACAAAACATATTTAGATAAATCACATTGTTCTACATTATAACAACATATACAACAACCACACATACAAAACAACACGTATTATTCACTAACGACACCAAAGTTACTGTTCATCACATAAAAATAAGTGTATTTAGTGTAAAATAAACATTAACACGGATTGCTAGTAAAAGCTCCATAAAAACATAAGCGAAACGTCACCTCTCCAAACAGGTTCTAGTTTTTTAAAGAGACCACGTGATCGATTCTGATGACGTAGTTCGCCGGTGAGATAATAGATGGCGTTAGTAGTGTGATAAAAGGAGGGAAATTGAATTTAAAATGATTATCTGTATTGCTATTATCTATATTTTATAATAATTGCAAAAAAATATATAAAATATGTTTTACATTTTATATTACATATTTTGAGTGACTAGTCTGTTTAGTTTGTGACCCTTGCCTTTCTCCAATAAGGGTATAAATAAAAAAAATAGTTTAGTATATAACTAAACTTTTCCAATTATTAGGTTTTATATAGTCTTTATATAGTCATGAGTGCATTTTGTTTAATAAAATTTATAAAAGTCAATTTTTATTAATTCATAAATTCAAAAAATAAGTTGTCAAGTTAAATTATTATGTTATAATTGTTACCTGATATTGTTTTATTTTTCCATATAAAATATTATAATATTAGTAGGATTTCTGGCGGGCTACCTATGGGCATAAACGTTATCCTACGACCAATTTCAGACCTAAATATTTATAAAAAATAATAAAAATCGTTGAAGCCGTTTCAGAGTTCGTTAATAAATACTGTGACACTTAATAATCAAAAACCTCATTATCATTTAAGTATTATTATATTTAGTATATGTATGTAGTATATATCATTATATATATTTATACTAGTATCTTATCTATCATAAGTAACAATTTTTAATTCTATGCAAGTACACCACCTACTAAATTCCTATGATTTTCCTAGCCACTTGGTTGCCTGGAAGAGATCGCTTATAGCGAGGCCGCCTGTTATTCGTCATTTCTTTGTCAATTTTATTGTCATGTATTTTGTATGGGTTTTTATGGTTTAGTTGTTGTTGTAGTAACGTAATTTCCGAAAAAAAAATAATAAAGGGACATCGTTGTCCCTATGATCGTGATAAGGTTAACTAGCTTAATATTATTATTCTTTGGAAAATTAAATTATTAATTCAAGTGTAAATTACATCATACAAAATACTTCTATTGTATGTATGCCGGTATGAAGATTATTAGAAGGAGATACTTCAAGTTAGTTATGAGCTTTTAATCTATTTATATAACCGAAACATCTTAATTGGATTGGCTAAATAAGTGAAATGAAAAAATAAACAGTTCATTGTCTCCTCAATACAATTATTCCATAGTCTCTCAAATTCACTGAAAGTGTTATTTATATCAAATAAATAATGGAATTCCAAACCGCATAATTATTGCGTGTGAAACTAACCGTTAAATATTTCGATAGCAAATTCCTTTGGAATTTTAAATTGATTTTAATTTTATGTTGATTTATTGATAAGAACCAATAACTTATACAATCAAATATTTTTTTTATTTATCTCTTCAACATTTCTTCCAATAATTTAATAACGTATTCTGAAATATTGATTATTTGGTTCATAAAAGATAATATAAGTATTTCAGAGTCATATTAAATGATAAAGAAAGTTAATTATCGTATGTTTTATAGTGTATATAAATTAATTTTTAATTAATAATTAGACTAAGCAATTCTATGTAAAGATAATATAGATTATAATGGCTCTTAATAAATATTAAGTACCAATAAAACAACGCTTCCTAATGTTCTTAGAATACATACAGCGCCATCTAGCTATAAGAGTACTTAACTAGAAAGTTTTGTTACAAAATAATTAAACTTTTCCTCACTAGATGTCGCTTTAAGATATGATGGAGTGGAACGCGGGAATCTTGGATATAAATTATTTATCGGATATTGATATTTAAATTCTAATAATATAATTATATTTTTTTATAATTTTTAATGTAAT
>JAOPUB010097958.1:0-12797 GCA_027564055.1 Neptis clinioides
ATTCCATACCTAAGTCTCTACAAAGTCAGTAATTGTTTTATGGGGCTTGGTATTCCCATCTATAAAAAGATTCCACAAGATTCCCACCCCTTATCACAAATAGTCCTTGAGATAAAGAAAAAAAAATGAAATTGAGCCTCGAATGATTAATGGTGCTTACGTAATACTGAAACGGTCCCAAAGGAATGTTTAGTACTACAAAACTTTCACTACGTAAACCTAATAAGGATATGCCGGGGTCTATGTTTGGTGAACAAATGGTGTAAGGAATTGCGTTTCTTACGTACGTTACCGAATGAGAACTAATCATATATTAAATTTTTGTACTAAAACAAATGAATTTTTAATATTAATATTTTTTTCTATACTAATAAATAAATTGAAGCGTTTTTAGTTCCAAATTCAAACAAAAAAACTCCAACGGCCGAAATTAATAATCAATTTCTATCCGAATTATGGATAGAAAATTTATTCTAAATATCTGGAATGTTTGTGTGCCTAAAAATTTCAAATTTTGAAGTCTCTAGTTTAGAAAATAGAAGCATGAATTATTTACACAAATTCGAATTTAGATTCTATCCACAATCCATAGATTTTGTATTGAGATTATTAATTTCGGCCGTAAATGAATATGAAGTAATTTAAGCTACGGTACCTACATAATAAAATCAAATTATTTTTTTATCAGTCCGTAATTCTTTTACCGGCAGATAACTGATGTTATAAGGAGTAAGTTAAGCAATTTGTTTTCAAAAAAGCCTCAGCGAGGCGATGACCGATCACGGAAAGATGGCTTTTCTGATTTTTTCGGTACCTTTTATAAGTCCTTCGATAGGGAGGTCAAATTCTGGTTCTATTGGGAATTCATAATTTAGAATTATCTGTTAGTAAAAATAAAAAAAAATTGTAGTTCTACAACCTCTATAGTTATTATTGTAAATGTCACCAGTTGTTTGTTCATTTTCCTTTTTATTTAAGTTTATGTTTGTGTCATATTCTTTACTAGCTTCCGCCCGCGGCTTCGCACGCGTGGTTTTGAAAAAAAGTTGTCGTAGCAAATTCCTGATTTATTTGATACTTATCGTTATATTATACAAACTCTTTATAAATTGCAGCCTACGTCTGATTCTGATGTATAAGAAGGGCTATACCAATTTTTATGGTTTTGGATTTGTTTTATTTGTCTCCGTCACGAATGACAGAATAAACATTAAGACGATTGTAAATAAGCTAAAAAATAAATAAAATATAAATATTTTCCCACACAAAGTGTTTAATGGTCTGTAACTGGCACTCATTTACCGTGTATTCCGAATAGAACCGTTGAACTTTCCCCTCATATTAAAGAAGGTATTTATATAAATGGTTCAAATAGACAAAATATATTCATAATATTCGTATAACTTCGTATCGTAGATGTCATATTAGTGATATAGCAAGATACTTAGATTTTTACAATATAGAATAACGTCTGTAATAGACTTTGTATATTGTTTATCAAAAATTAAGTGCGGAAATTATTTCAATCTACACTAATATTATAAAGAGGAAAACTTTGTTTGTTTGGTTGTAATGAATAGGCTCAAAAACTACTGGACCGTTTTTAAAAATTCTTTCACCATTCGAAAGCTACATTATCCACGAGTAACATAGGCAAAATTTTATTTTGGAAAAAAATAGGGTTCCTTAAAATATTTGGGTTTTTCGGACACAAAGTGTAAAAAATCAACCAGAAAAGTTACTTATTTTGCGTACGCTGCCTAAACTATAAAAGATAGAAGCATAAAATGTTCTAATTAATTGGAGATCTTATAAATATCTACAAAAAAGTCCGCGACACACTATACCTATCTATGTCGAGTGAGGCACAACAACCATTTTTTTATTTAAAAATCTTAATTTTTTTTTGGACTACATTTAAACGCATTTATTTTACTCATGCTATTAATCCTTATCAAAATAAATTATTTCATCACTAAGTACAGTTTATGTAGATAATATTTGGTATTTAAAAGATTAAAATTGGACGTTTGGTTTTGAAGTTATGGCGAAATTAAAATATTACTATTTCTGCGTTGCGAAGTGGGCGTCACCAAGGCGGGGGTGCGAGTGCGGGAGGGGAGTTTAGATCTATGAGTAAGGTACCCGCGCGGCTCAGTCGCGCGGTCGGCTCCCTACGCAGCGGTCGTGCGCGAAGTCTAATCATTTTCGTTCGATTTTTATTAGACTTCATTCTTAAAACTACACCTACGCAAAAGTTCTTCTCAGAGCTAAACAACAGTTCTTCTCAGAGCTAATCAACAGTTCTTTTCAGGACTAAAAAACATTTCTTTTCAGGACTAAACAACAGTTCTTTTCAGGGCTAAACAACAGTTCTTTTCAGAGCTAGAATATTACAGGCTATTAACATTTTCTTAAACATTTGAAAATGCCTAAGAGAGCCAGGTCCCAACTTTCTAACCATAGTTCTCAAGCACGGGCAGCAAGAATACGTCGTATGGGAGAATCTTCACCTGAACGTTCACAACGCCTTGCTGAACAAAATCAGAGAAACTCTCAGGCTCGCGCACGAGAGTCGAGTGTCGAACGTTCGCAACGCCTTGCACAACAAAATCTGAGAACCTCTGAGTTACGTGCACGAGAGTCGAGGCTGGAGCGTTCCCAACGTCTTCGTGAACAAAATGTAAGGACCTCTCAGTTGCGCGAAAGCGAGTCGAATGTCGAGCGTTTGCAGCGACTTAGAGCTCAGGCAGAGAGACAGCAGTTGTCCACAAATAGAGTTCGCAATCGAAGTTTAGCTAACAGCAACAGACTGGCTTTCAGATATGATCCGCAGGTTGATTATGCACAACAAGCGTCCGTCCAAATCGGAGTCATGAATAAGATCTGCTCTAACTGTTCTGCCAAGAAATGGGCGGATGAACCTAATGGTATGTGCTGTGCTAGTGTACTTGTAATTTATGTTGATGCCTCGTCCTTGCCATTCCAGGAGCTTAAAAGTGTCTTCCAGAGTAGCGGTAAAGAGTTTGGGAGATAGACATCTCCTTGTTGGACAACGCGCTGCAGAGGAATCGCCTTTGCTCCTGTACTTGGACTGATATGGTGGGGTTATTGTACAAATACTTCAGCACTTCGATATATCGATAGACGATACGTCACCTCTGGAGAGAATTCAACACAGCCCATGTCTCTATCGAATCGAAGGTTTTCTCATAGCCCACAAACGCTTCTTCGGAAACTGGCTTAAAATATTTTAACTAGTAAATTGAACCCGTGCGGAGCCGGGTCGGGACTACTAGGTAATATACCAGATTTGTAATCTATGGTTCGATTATATAACTTCACCAATATACCTAAATGTTTCACTTGTTTAGGTTTCTATGTAAACTGGTAATTATAATAAAATAAATAAATGTAATAATATACTTTCTTAGCAACTGGAAAAGATCCTAAAGTGGTTGATTGCTGAAGGAGACTAATTAAAAGTTTTCAAGGGTAACGTTACTGCCGTTGGAATTACGCCAAAGCATTTTGAATAAAAATTCTTCTTGGAGACAGAAATAACATTGAGCTTGATTGCAATCTCAGCTTTATAAAAATTGTTTCACTCATTTATTTTAATACATTTTTTCACTTGCTTTTAAGTTATTTGGTAGAAATACAGGTATTACGACCCTTTTATTTGGTTTATAAATTCTATTGATAGTAATAGAACCAATAATGGCCAAAAATCTTTGTATAGGATTAGTATAAGTTTTTACAATATTGTCCAAATAATACTTGTGTTTATTATTATGAAATCATCTATTCAAATCTTTTCATGTGTGAAAACCTGTTTAGTAATATCGTAGATGTCCAAAAACAGGGTAGACTAGAAGTTGTGATCTTAAACCTAGAATACAGACAAAAATTAGATTTGTATACCACTTTTTATATTATTTCATCAGTGTTGTGTATTTATTTAATCTTTTATAAATAATTGTTCATGCCACATCGATCTATAATATAGTCGTTTATTAGTAGGTATCTGAGAGTCCAGATACTTGGAAGTTTATAGAATACATATACATACATGTTATAATAGAGTTTACTCTACTCGGAGGCTTAAATTATATAGGATTAGGTTAATATTCTGTAGTATAAGGTATTAAAGAACAAGTGAATTCGTGCGTGAGTCAGTTATACTGATACTAACGATTAAAAAAGTATAAAATAAACAGTTTTTATATACAATAATTTTAAAAAATATAACAAAAACATAAGATTGTTAGTACGTTGATTAATTTCTATGAGTAATGACTATATTCAAGTCTGAAGCACATTTCCGATCACATTTAATATAACAAAAATATAAAAAATAATAACGGTTAATTAAATTTCGTTCGTAGACATGACAAAATTTCTAATACCTTCTATCATTAGGGTATTTATTTATTTACCGTAGTCGTAAGCAAAATGACTGTCTTTAAGATCCCAAAAAAACAATCATGACTTTGTATTAGAAGACTGGTATCTCAAACTTTATATTTTTAATAATTATTAAAAATATTTTACTGTGTAAAATTACTAGGTTACAGTCAATGTTTTTGTCATTTGGCTTTGGAGACTTAAAAAAGAGAGTTTCATTCAGAAACGATAATTACCCAATTCAGATGAATCTAATTCTATTCATACAGTAGACTTAATTACATCCCTAGACGAATTTTAGGCTTCCACATTTAATTTTTTATCCTTCACTTATTCCGCGGGTTTCCTTTTCATGACCTGCTTTCTCGTTCAAATGAAAGATTCGTCACCGGCTTCATGCGGCTGAAAAGAATATTAATGACGACCTACATGCTATGGCACAATGTAATTAAGTTCTTAAAAACGTATATATGAGTAGTTGGGTATTTTTCGTCTATGCTCTATATAATTTAATGGTTCTGTCGGATATCAAAGATGATACTGTAACCCACAATATACTGCAGCATAATACTTTCTTTTCGTAAAAATATTAAATAAAATAAACGCCGTAGATATTCACGGGCAGTGCTTTTTAATTTATTCCAAGACTGTTTATAACCATTGTTATTATACAATTGAGCCAGTTATTAAACGGAACGGAACACCTCGTGACCACAGTCCACTGTCATTGTGGTATGGTGTCAGCTTAGACTCCATTGTAAAAAAAAATCTGAGTTTATTTATGATGCCGAAAACACTGATTCGGTAGCAATTTGTGTAAAATATCATGCGATCATTTTTCTCTTTTTCAATTAATTAATAGTATGTTGTTGCTTTATAGATGTCTTTATACGCTTTAGCCCCAGCTAATTTTGGACGCTGCATAAAATTACAATTATGAGTCGAATAAACCATTATCTATTTAGATATTCACAGAGGAACAGAATACAAAAGTATACGTAAGTTACATGTATTGAACATTTTTCAAAAGAGTGGTTGAAATTAATCCGCTTTTATTCTATTATTATTCAGAATATTTTGGACTATTCGAAATTATGAATATGAAATTAAACAAACGACCGGTTTAAATATTAATATACTCTGTTTTTATTTTATAAATAAAAAATTGTATCAATGCGATTGTTATCTGACGTTTCTACATTTGTTTCTCTACTACTCTCCTTAAATACCTTATCCCTTTCCTTGTCATTTCGATATGTTAAAATGGTTTCACTGAAACCACTCCACAAAATACTAGTCATGTATGTCACATTACATGATATTGTTCTTAATGGATTTAGGAAGGACTATGTTAATGTAATGGAATTAATTTAAGCTTTCCAAACATTTTTAGGGTTCTGTACCTCAAAAAAAAATTATTATCTGAAGCAGCTCTTTCAAGGTTCTTTTTGTGGTATCGCGTGGAAATTAACATCCAGAATTCGGGTCTGCAATCTCTTAGAATGGTAAATAAATCAAACAATTTATTTTGATTTTCGCAAATAAATAATAACATACTAGATACTCCTAGTTAACCTAAAAACGTGAAATTTGGTAACAAACAATGTGTTTCACCTCTTGTAAGGAAATAATTCAAAAATGGTAAATTTTTAATGGCAGAAATAAGTTTGTGCCTTAGTTCAAAACATACGGAACCTTGTAAGCTGGACTATTTTTTTACTACTGCACTACATGACCATGTCCGTGTATAACTAGTATTTTATAAAGTAATAGTAACACTATTTGGGGAATACAGTGTGGTAGAAAGAGTCTTGCCAACTTAATTTTGTTGACCGGCTAAATTATAATATAGTTATCGAACCAGTGACTATATTTGTGACTACGAACATACAACATAAGTTATCAGTAGTCGATTTTGTTAGTAATCGTTAGAATATTAATCAAGGACCTGTAAAATAAAATATGTATTATTAAATATTTTTGAATAGTATAAATAGGATTATTATTCCATGAAATATTTTTCAATCAGCATTTAAAGACGCCATCGTGAAACCATACCAGACGAGCCTCGGGCAGAGTTCCAATAAAATCGTTTACAAATTGAAATATGAAATCATCATCATCGCATCGGGATAAAGAGTTTTATTTTACCGAAATGTTTGGGAATATTTTTGTCGTATGGATTAAAAGTTGTCGTTAGTGATAATTCCGGCTTATTTGGAAAATTTTTTCATCGACTGAAATTCTTTATCATAGGTATTATTAAATTCAGCCATTCTAAATTTTGCTTTTCACAACGCTATTGCTAAGCTTAAAAATACAATATCAACACGAAAATGCTTAATGTGTACTGTTGTTTTATTAGATGAAGCTTTTGTCAGATTATTTATTCCATTGCTTAGAAAAAAAATTAAAACTGTTAATCAAGTTATTTTTATTTAAGATAATAAATTATCAAACAAATAAGATTTTTAACCTGATTTTTATTAAATAATTAAAGAATTTCATTTTTTTCCTTTAACATTAGTTATACTTACATACAATTTTTATATGATTTATTTAATGTGTTTAATGGTAATAATAAATTTAAATTTATTTAATGGTTTTGTTTGAAGGATCTGGTCTATCCCAGACGAACATTAATTTATCACGTTCAATACTTAAATTTAATAACAATTTGTTGCTGCATTTAAATATAGTCTGACGCTTAAAAATCCTATGAGATATCAAATTTTTTTCTGAATCTGAATCTTTAAAATCCTTTCAGCCGTCTTTTCGTTATTGAGTAACAAACATCCAAGTATCTAAACGTACAAACTTTCTCATTTATAACATTACTAAGATCTAATCTAAATTGTACTTAAATCGGTGAAGCAAATTTGTGTAATATGCGTAAAGTATTGAAATGTTTTTCATCACATGTATAGAAAATTCTCTATTCTGACTATTCTCTCTGATACATGTAATAGTGATAATGTCAAGAGAATAGGCATAGATAAAAACAGATTAAATATGCCAGTAAAATTGATTCAATAGTGTAATTTAAAACATCTGTATAAACTTATATAAATAAATTTTCTCGTCAATACCATTGGCCGCGCGTATAACTTAAGAATAAGTACACCAAATCGCATAGTTTTTATCAGGAAATCAGGGACTTACGACTTTATAAAATAAAAATTCAACGATTTGAATCCTAGCGAAGCGATGACGCGTGGGCTAATTAGCATATAAAGGAAGCGTCATTTCTGGTATAGCTTTAAATCGTAGGTCACGGTGTTTTAAAAATTGTAACGCATCACGCAACAAAGACACCATCGATGCACACTATTTTAATTTATTCTACTCATTTAAGGATAATTGCCAAATATGTCTGTTTTTTATTTATACAGAACATGAAGTATAAAGGTAGAGGTGAAGTATAAATGAGTTGGTAAGTAATAAGTTTGAATGTAAATATATCAAATAACTTTATGATTATTTTTTTAAAAAGTCAGATATGAATGAATATTTAAAACACATTGTCTATAAGCATTGGATTTGAAAGAGTTTTCCTATCAAAGAATATTACATACGACTTAATTCTAAAACAAATTCAATTTGAACTAAGTACTTTTATCTAATTTATCCATGGATGCCATAGAAATACGATTTGTGTATTTTGTCTAAAAATCAAAACAGCTCAAGCAAAACATTAAAAGGGATATTATCCAATACTCATTGCCTTGTAGTAAAATTAAATTACAAAATTCACAAACCATGTAAGTAGAAAGCAAATAGTTTATGTTTTGACAAATTAAGTATCCTAACAAATTCATTCATTTAAATAATTCAAAAAAATTAAATAATAAATAATATGTGAGATATTATATGTATGTATGATATTATATGCAATATTCAACTTTAGATCTATAGAGATAAAACGCCGAATTCATTTTAAATCGTGAAGTTAATAATGTTATGAAGAAAAACATGTTAAGCCCAAGTAATTTTTCGTGTTTTATTTAAAGTTAAGATAACAAAACTCAGTACTTTATTAACTTGTTTTCCTGTTCATACATATTAAACAAATAAACGCGTTTCAAAGTTTCTTAAAGTTTCAATTTGAAATATTCAAAAAAAATATTTAGAACAATTTGAATGTTTGGTTTTTAAACTAAAAAATGATATTAAAAAGCATAGAATTTCAGTAAAAAATATGGTTGCATTTTAAAAACCTTGCGCAAACTGTATTCTAAAATATTTTTGTAGAGCTAGAGCTTATATAAATATTTTAAATTTTTGAGCTATCAACACGTCTCTTTCCATATTAAATAAAAAACAGCTATACTAATTAAAAATAAATTATCTAAAACACATAAAGTAGGGAATATTTTCTGAGATCACATAGAGAACCATAAAATATTCTTCGATTCAAAGCAATTATTTAGTATTATAATCTCTACAGTTACTATTAATTTTTTCATTTTTGTTTTCTAAAATTCTGAGTTCTTTATCAAATTATAATTAGTAATTGTGACGTAAAGTAATATATCAAGTTATCGAATCTAATCAACAAAGTTTAATCCAAAACAGGTTATTAAAGCGGTTAATTTTGAATATACATTTACAAAGCCTCTTATAAACAAGCAAACAACAAGCTTTCAAACTCTAATGAGACCGAGAGTGCAATTTCTTGTTCTACTATGGAGGTATCACACATGACAGTTTGTACGGACGTTGAACCGAATACATACAAGCTATATTTATAGCAATAACATTATTATATTATTTTTAAAAATGTCTTATAATAGTAATTTACGAAAGATTTTAGTTTCATTCTGCTTATGACTAAAACTGGGGTAAATAAATAGAAGAATAAAGATACATTTTATAATTATTACATTATGAAAGATAAGTATAATTTTAATTCTAAATGTAAAATGTTGTTTGTATTGCATGCTATTGTATAGCAGGTTATAGTTTGAAGCAATCTGTAATCTCGCAATAAAGAATTAGAATTGAATTAATATGATAGAAAGCTTCATACTTACTTAGTAATATAGGTTTTCATATTAGATAATTAAATAATATAACTATTTTAATGCCCTAAAATGGACATTTTGTAAGGTGAAGGCATTTAGGAATCACTGATCCTATTCTGAAAATCTGTTACCTGAAAAATATTGTAATTAAGAAGGTATTTTCATTTTGGTTATAGGAAATATCCCGGAGTGAAGCGAGGGTGGGCTCGTATCTAATAAAATGTTATAAGGCATATCTTATCTCTAAAATCAATACCCCTCACAGAGGTCAATGAATGATAAAACTCCATGACCCTTTATCCTTTTGATTTATACAATGAGCATTAGTCTTGAATATTATATTAAAACTGATACGATATATTATTATTAGTTCTTGCTTCGATATGTTTTAATGTAGCTTTTTATAAGTTATACTGTGTTATGGTAACCAGACCTCATTAATTAATATATTACGAGTAGAAACTAAAGTTGTGGGCTACCATGACATCGGTTAGCATGTTGACAGTTAAATTATAATGGATTAAAACATTACGAATTTTCATATAATTTTTATCATCTTGTCCTTCGTAATGAGAGTCCAATTTTTGAATTTCTTAACTACTACTACCTAGCGCCAAAAATAGATGTGATATGTCATTCGTTATTGTCATATACTATTATATATTATATAAGAATACTCATTTTAGTAACATTAGAAAATTTTTATTGGTTGAGATTTATTTTCTTTATTTTATGCCTATATGTCTGTGCCAACTAAAGCAGCAAGACAAGAAATTTTATGGCATCCTTATCTAACTAAAGTCTTTTGGGTTATGAACTACTTGTAGTCTAACCCTAAAATCTGCAAACTTCTAGTAATCGTAACTCGTAACTTATAAAAGCTAAATAAAATATATTTTTCTTTCTCCATTATTTTGATACTTTGCTCAGAAAAATTCATGTAAATTGCAAAGGGAAGTCGCTAACCTCTAATATGTTTACTTTCTTAGAGGCTAGATTTAAATCCACGACCTTTCGTGTTCGACGTTATGTTAATTATAAGGCAGTCATTAGTGATATAATTCCAAGTTAATCCTAGTAAAAGCAGCCATATACCCAAAGCTATATGATAAAACAAACATAATAGATCTAAAATCACAAACGGGGCCACAAAATGGGGACATTCAGAAAGTATCGTGATAGGACAGCGGCCGTGGCTTGGTATGGGTAGCGGTATGGGCAGCGGCTGTAACGTATTGGTTGGCTTACCTCGATCCCTGGCTGATTTATAGCACGCGGAAATACTCAATTTACACGACAACGTGTGCTCTGTGCTATGTGCTCTGCGTTGCGATCTAATCTATGATAAGGATGGTGATTAGTATTGAGCTTGCTGATTAATCAGATCAAATGCATTTCGGAAATCAGAACTAAATGTGTGAACCTAAATTGACATGCTATGAATTGCATTAAGCTTTGTCTGAATATGTGAATATTTATGATTCCACGGTGTATATCAGATTAACCACTTCAGCAATTTAATTTTTTTAATGAACGGAAAACTTAGACTGTAAATAATAACAAATTTGAAGAGATACATTTCTTATTGTCTCTTCTACATAGGCTTTTGGAATTAGAAATAGAACAGACTCACTATATTAAATACTAGGAATCTTTTATTATTAGATCCACAACCTAGGAAAAACCACTATTAAAACTAATAATATTATGAAAAATCAAAAATCGTGTAAGTATACTAACAACAACAAAAATTTATGCTCTTAATAAATAAGGGCTTCTATAAGGAAAACCTGTAAAAATAAAACGAACTCTTGGAGCTGTAAAATCTGATCTCCTCCGGAAATTTTTAATCATTAAAATTAAATAATTAAAAAGTAAAACCAATGAATTTATGACTTTAGAATTCAGTTAGATTAGTGTAATAGATGTCAAGATTCTGATGGTGTAACCTGGAAGTAAGAAATAGTGGAATTTTTAAATGGCTATCACGGTTTAGTTTGTTTGGCTTAGTTACTTAAAAAATTGGTGTATACAGAAGTAATAAAATATCAGAATACAATTAGTAATAAAATGTTTGTCTGATATATATCAAACATACATTTTATTGGACGCAGAGCGGCTAATCTATATCGATTTGTCCGACGTTTTGTGTGGGGTAGTTGTAGCCGTGTGACTTTGCACAGTAAACAACAATTATTGCCAATGTAAAAATAATGAAAACAAACCCTTTTCCAATGAAAAGGGTTTATTTTTTTATTTAATAAATAAAATACTATACACAACTAAATTATTTAAAAATTGTATCCCAGTTGTAGCGAAGCCAATTAGTAACACTTTTAATTTTTTATTCTGGCAACACCAAACACTCAAATACATTCAGTTGTTTCGCGCGTAATTAGATCTGTCTGAGTATATGTGATTTCTAGCAATATAAAGAGAAATAAAAATATACAGACCGTAAGTATTGTTTTTTTTATTTTATTCTTTTGTATTTTTTTATGGCTTCAGAAAATATTACTTGTTATTTTATTTAAAGAGAAATGTTAGAATTTTATACCTTGGACATGGAAATTGAAGAGTAAAATTATTATAAATCGATAAAATCTCTCTGTAAATAAATCGATGTGAATCCCCATAGGAACGAATAGACAGTATACAGTATCCCCGTAAGAACCCATAGTGTAGTAACAGTTCACCATGCACCATGTGCAGACTGCAGAGGCAGAGGCATCACGACTCGCGATCTCGGGAATTATAACTCATTCGGAGTAATGAAACAGAAGTAGGCTGCATCAAGGTAGGCCCAGCCCTCCCATTGTTTGAACAAGAAAGTGCCTACCACGATATATGAAGCTACCAGGAATACGCATAACCATATTGGAACGGGTTTTATCTGAAAATATACAATCAAATTAATATATTGTCACCTCTCACCAATATGATTTGTCTTTAGGAGGAGTTTGTCTTAGGCTCTGATTTTCTTTGATCTGTCTAACGAGGACTTTAACTAAAAATAGATAATGTTTTGAATAAAGATAATGTTTTTTAAATGAAGTGAACTAATTTTATATTCGATAATAAATTCAAAATAAAGTGCTTTTGCTAAGATTATCCGTGCAAAAATATAATTTTAATTCAACAATGACAGTATGAGCTCTATTTCAATATCAGTACTTATAATCTAGTTCGAACTGTTGACGTGAAATTTAGTTACAAGATTAGTATCTACTAAAATCTGAGAAATAATATATCTTACTTCTTCTTTAACTGGTCCTATTCCTTGGACTGCGTAAATCTCTGATTGTCTCGAACCCCAAGCTGAAAGATTATTCATAATCTTAACACTGTTTGAATCATTTACGTGTT
>JAOPUB010098064.1:0-12790 GCA_027564055.1 Neptis clinioides
AATGCAGTGGAAAGGAGAAGGGTAAGTCTGGAACTTTGCGGCCGGATTCGCATGCTGTTGATCGCAAGCCAGTTGGGCAACAGATCCCCTACCAACAAGGGGTGCTGGGTTACTCGCCTCTTACGAGGTGCTCTCCCAGCGGCTGAGGGGAATTGTATTCTAACCCGTCCCCTCACGGGGTATTTGCCTCAACTGTTTTCATTATTCAAAATGGAGTGAAAATATTGAAAAAACAATGACGACTTATGTCTTTTATACTAGTTCTACGGTAAATTATAATTATTTCCATATTAATATGTTTATAGTTCGAAGACACAGACATGTTTGTATTAGAATTTAAATATTCTTTGTTGTAGAATATCGAGGTATATATATAGATATAGAATTAATGAAATAATGTTTAAAAATTAAAACAAAGAGTATTGTAGTTTTGAAGTCAAGGCAAAAGGGCTGGGCGTTATTAAATCAATTATCCAATCTTGAATATTAAAGATACTTCTTGAATATATAATATCAAAGTGATTAACAAGCTTTACTTAGTTTTTCATTTCTCAATAATTTAAACACTTTATCATCTTACAAAAGTCTTATAACAAAAAACAAATTTTAATTCGAATATAAGGGATTTTATGAGTCTGAAGAGTAAAAAGAAGTTCAGAAATTTGAGGGGCTCTGTCAATTTATTGGACCAATAACAGTATCCAGCATTGGACAATATAAATTATAATGGCATCCATCTTTATCTGTTCTCCCAAAGCCTCATCACTTCTGTGATGGCAATACTCTTTCAGACCTTACTCATTTATGTTGAAAATAAAGAAAAGATTTAAATAATTAACAAAGTGTTGACTAGGGTATTATTCGTATCATATTATATACTCAAATGCATATTTTAATGGTAATTTATTTCCATGTGACCTTCTTCAATAAGCAGAGGAAAGTTAAACTTATACATCGCTATGTCGGCAAAGCGCAGTCGGATCTATATAAATTGTTCGCACCTACCTCCTCTAAATTTTTGACGATCTCTTCGAAGTCTGCTACCTTTTTTTTCAAAGCCGCCATTCTTGACGGTTTCCTTGGAGATTGCATGGAGTTTTTCATTTCAAACATTACAACTTCTTGCAAACTTTCCGCTTTTGTAATTTTTTGTCTCAAAGATTTCCATTCATCTTCCTTAGTATTCAATTGATCGGTTAATTCTTTTACACGATTTTTTAGTGGTTCCATTTGAGATGAAATGTTTATAGATGTGGCTTCGTACACTCTCTTTTTTTGTTCATACTGCTGCTGAACTTCTTGAAATTCCTGTTTTATAGGCCTTACTTTATCTGCCAGTGGCTGAATTTCTTGTCGCACCTCAGATAATTTCTGGGCAGTTTGTGCTACAAGCTAAAAAATAAAAATAAAAGATTATCTAAAGTATCATCCATAATTTTTTAATGAATTTACTTCAGTAAAAATACCTGTGATAGATCATGCAATGATTTTTTTGTAAGATCAGATTTTTCACGTGATCCTTCAATAATATCATCATCATCGATTATCATTTTCTTATGGTTTACAAGAGCCATTTCAACTGTCGGATCATTAGTATTTAAAATATGTAGAGTCCTCGTAAGAATTCCAGCTTCTACCTGGAACAGTATGAATTCGCAAATAAAAATATATTTTTAGGCCAAACCGAGGAAGAAGTGTTTTACCTTAAGTGTTGATAAATTTGCTCTCTGTCTTTTATAGAGAGTACTTTTAGTTCGCAATGAGTTGACGTATTTCTTGAGCTCTTCGCCTCTTAAAACCATGTCTCCGAGAAGTTGCTTCACCTGTTATTATGTTGTGTATAATTAATTTTAATACAAATTAGACGAAAAAATGTAATTCTTAAAGCTAAAATTTCTTTCAATGTTTAAAAATTACTAATTTTATGAGACGATGGAAAAAAGTTTTATTTCCTGCGTAATTATTGCATAATTAATGATAGTTTTTCCGTTTTTTCCTAACAACCTAATTTTACTATAAGCAATAGGCATGTAACTATGGTAGAAGCATCACTTCACTGAATATAGGTTTATATTCCTATATAGTTAGTATTAGTAGTACTACACAATGTATTTACTTATTCCCACTAACTAATATTATGTGTACAACAATAGATGAAAATCTTCTCGACACGATAAAAAGGCGCGAATGTAAGAAGAGATTACTTTATTATCTAAACGCCTAATCCCGATTGAAGATTTCGTCCGACATCATTCGAAAAGGAAATAGCTAAGAAATTATCTGAACCGAATCTTCGCTTCGACATAATGACCGATTACTTGAGATGGGAAAATATCTCACCGACGTAGGCCACCCAATCATTTCTGACCATTCTTGATGGCTCACAAAACTGCCTCTTCATAATGTTTAACACTTACAATGATAAGACTTTAGATCCTAATACTGATATTTTTATTTGTAAGTCTTGTTAGATGCTAAACGTTTTCTATGCATATAAAAGAAAAGTAATGTATCTAATGTGTGTACGTAGATGTTAAATAAAAAGAGTTCGCCGAAATGTTTGTACGCGCATAACGAAGGCACCGAATTGAATTTTTCCATTTTTTGTTAGTTGAGATAGGTTGTATAAAAGAAAATTAAAAAAAACGAACAATAATTATTTAGAATCTACCAAATACCTCGAAATTGAAGTCACGCTAGTTTATTTTTATGGTTATAAGGGGCAAACGAGCAGACGGTCCACCTGATGGTAAGTGGCCACCTTCGCGCATGAACCGCACAAACAAGATAGACACTTGTACAAGTGCGTCTTGCCTGGCGATACGTTACCGCCTTGAAGGAATGGAGAATGGGAACGAGTATCACGCCGTGACCAATAGGAGTCGAGCATCACGCTGATGAAATCGCGCGAGTCGGCTAGCGTAATATTTTTATCATAAATAAACTATAAATTTTTCTAATGGGAGTAGGAAATGTAGTAAATGCGAAAAAGTAGTATTGTACAATCTTCCAGCTTTTAAATCTTAGATTTTAAACTTCTCCAATTGTATTTTTATGATTTTATTTAAGCATTTCGTAAACAGCAGTAAGTCTTTTCCTAGGCTTTACAAGTAAATTTCCGGTAATAATAAAATTAGATTATTCTTAAAAATAGAATGAACTAAAACTACAAAGTTGTGTCCTTAAATTTAAGAAACGACACAAATCTCTTTTATCGATCGGGAGGGAGGGCCATCAATGGGAAATAGCAATACTATATAACGGAGCTGCCGATTTCTCGCTAAACTAGGTCAACGTACAAAGTCATAGGATGGTTTAAAACAAAATACCGACATTTATTTTTGAGTTTAATGTAATTTAAAGTTTTTATTTATATTCAAAAATATGTCTACGATAGTTTTTTCCCAGTTAGGACTAATAACAGGAAGTATCGTTTTTGCTATAGGGAATTAATCCTGGTTTTAAACGATTATTTCTTCACATCGTATTAATATAGCTCTGTCTTAATCATCTTCTTAGCTCGTGGTTATAAAACAATCGATGTACCTATATTAATCTATATAATATTTTAATAGTAAAATTGAATAGGTAATACAAATTGTTTTATTTTGGACACAAAAACCTCCAAGCTCCACCTTCTACTATCACACATTCCACACTCAACTAAGAGTATTATAGTCTTGTTACAACAAACTAACCAGTGATGTACAAAACACCCTGTTCAAAGTATTTCAAATACAGGATACTTTTAAATTAAGTATTTCAGATACAAGATACAAAATACTTTCGAGAAAAGTATCTAAAATATTAGATACAAAAAAGGTATCTTCTAAATACTTAAGATGAAAATACTTTCGTAAGAAAACAAGATTTTATTCTAAGAAGAAAATTGTGTTAAACAAGAGATTTAAGTAGAACTGTTCTTTATATATTGTGTTTATTGCATAGAGAAAATAAAATAAATTTTATTTATAAAAAATTGTTGGCAGAGGCAGGCTTATCTCTATAAAAGAATTCTTCCAGCCAACCTACGAAAGTGCTTCAAACATTTCATCCCCCATTTATTATCGACTAGCCGACCCACCCGCGCTTCGCTTCGGGTGTTTAAAATAAAATTATAATCTTTATACCTACTTCAGGATGATAGTAGCACAGCCGAACTCGAACCCGAACCCCAGCCCAAACTAAAACTGAATAAACAAAAAAAAAAGACGTATGGGTTTCGAAGTATGGCAACACTGTATCACCTGTATCACGCGGGAATAGTGTAGCTTCCTATAGGCGAAAGAATTATCAAAGTCAGTTTAGTACTCTCAGAGATAATGTCCAAATTACTCAATTACACTTAAATGGACATATCTTTTTAATTATCGTAAACATGGCAACACTACATAGCCAATGTTACCCGAAAAGGTCGTAGCTTTCAATCAGCGAAAGAATTATCAAAATCGTTTTAGTGCTTTCAGAGGTTATTCCCAATTTACTAAATGGGCCAGCTCTAAATTGATTTGATAATGCTCCTTAGGCAATTAACCCATTGGATGATCTGATATAAAATTAGTTTTTAATGATTTTATTATCACTACTAGTACTACTATTTTTGCCAATTTACCGAATAAAGTCATCGTTACAAAAATTCCTCCAGATAAAACCCATCTTTTTAGTATTACTTATGTTTATGTAGGAGAATTTGAATCTTTATCTATTGCTTCTTATCATTTACTATTGTTGATAGACAGATATCTTCAAAATTGTTTTCTACCATTAAAAACTCTCTTTACTTTATCTGCTTCATCTTCTGAGATTCTTTATAATAATTGTTTTCCTTCTTTATTTTTCTTATCCCCTATCATCTGAGGTAAATCTTTACTACCTATTTTAAAAGTATTATCTTCTCAAATGTTAAGATTCAGATTAGGTTTTGGTTTGGATTCAGAGGTCTGTCAGTCAATCTTTATTACAAAGTACTATTTTTGGATTACAATTCATTTAAGTTGTCTAGGCTTATTTTGCTGTGGTGAAAAAAAAAACTCTATGCTTCATTAATGTCTTAAAACCCTGGGAATTGTAATAGGAATGCCAACTGAATTCCACCGTTAAATTGCAATTCTTTGGCCAAAAACGAGCCAACTCCTTTGCGGTTAAACTATACTAAATAGTAATGACCTGAAAACGTGCATTGTAATTCCAAACACCTTAATGTTCTTTTATTGTCAAATTAAGTTTAATTTCAGATTTTTTTGTCTTAGACATTAAAAATAAAGTTAGTTGTATTATATTTTACCAACATCTAAACAGAACTATTTATGGAACGATTCTTATGGTTTATTCTAGATACCTCAATGATGTCTCATTTGAATTCATAAGTATTTGAACTTAAACTTCAGAAATGGACTTCAAAGCATCTTCGTAATCAATAGAAGCATTACAGTAAATAAACAAGATGATGTCAATATCATTGTTTTCTTTGCCTTGCCATGGCACCAAATCATACTTTTCTATCCTTTCACCTCTCCATCTAAATGTTGTACAACTAATACCATTTTTTCATGTGTTTGTAAAGATGGTCATATGTTAAGAGGTTATGCATTAAATAAACCACTTATAGCCAAAATTACAAAATCCACTAGAAAATTAGTAAGTCAATCCAACAAATAAATTGAAGGCATTCATATGAAACCTGTTGGTCTCCACAAGTTTTTGCGTTCCTCTTTACCACATAATTGTTCGGAAGAATTTTAATCTTCCATCTCACCTTCTACTTTATTGTTTTACAATTTATGTCGTCAGTATAAAATGACTGCTTTTTCTTGAGTAATTATGGTCCCAACAATTAATTCTTTACATTTTAAAATGGTCAGATTCCTTTTAAATTTTAACTGTACGATGGTAATGTGATGTAATAAAACTTTTTGAGTTTGAGTTGTTAAAAACCACCAATTCCAAATATGTCTGTCTGTTACGTTTTGACGCTTAAATCACAGAACGAATAGTTTAGTAGAGAGATAGATCAGACTTAGGAATTGATGTTTTATTGCGAAAAAAGTTAAAAACAAAATTTTAAATATTTTTCTTTAGTTCCTATATCCACGTTTTTTTATCAGTTTTCTTGCGATTGCGACCGCGGTTACACAGAATCTTTTCGGATAAAAAGTAGTTTAAATATATTACAAAGTATTTGTGTGTAAAATTTAATTGAAATTCATGTAGTGGTTTTTATGTGTTTAGATGTGTATTACACATACAAACTAACAAACTTTAACATTTTATAATATTAGTAAGAAGTGAGATGCTAGTAAGATTAAATCAAAACGGGTTTTTACTATTATAGAGCATTTCTCGATTATTTTATAAAAATAAAATGATTTTTTTTCGTTTTTTTTTAAATCATTGTAAACGGTTAACGTTTTAAATTAAAATAAAGACGAACGAGCAAACGTTACGTCATCGGGGGTCCAAAACGTATATAAAGGGCTCAAACTACACTAGCAACAAACGTTCTTTCCTCTCGAGTTTTTGCAAAGTTTCTGCTAGTTTTATTCCAATCTGCTACACTAGTAGTATTCCTCAATTCTTAAAAGAAAAGTAAAGTTAAATGCTTGTGTTTGGAGTGGGCCACGTGTGTAGTCCAGTATGCGGGATTAGAACCTACGAAATATCGTTTACGAATCCAACGCCAAAACCACTGAGCTATTGATATCCATGTCATATTTTTAAGGTAAAATAAATGAAGCTATTAGAGTTACGATAAGAAGTGAAAGTGAGTAAGGTCAAATCCTAAATATGAGTCGTATTTCAAAATGTATTTTCTCACAATACTGCGTTACTCCCACATGTTATATTGAAGCAATAATTTATAAGCGTATATTTTATAAAGGTTATTCAGTAATTTGACTATAAGACAAACGATACGTATTTAGTTAAGGATACAATCAACGTACTGTGATTTAGGTAATTACATTAACCTTCAGGGAATTATAGGGCTTTTGTAATACAAGATGTATTATTGTTTATTAACATTAGTAGTCAAGACATCCCAGCTTTGCCCGTGTGCAATTTGCTTAATACAATACTTAGATTAATGAAAACATATTAAATTCTCAAAATATTGTTGTTTCCCGGATAAAAAGTAGCCTATATGTTAATTCAGGTTATAAAGTGTCTGTGTGCCATTTTATTAAAATCCGTTTAGCCATTTTCACCCGGATGAGTAACAAACATCTAAACATCCAAATAAAACTTTCACATTTATTATATTAGTAAGAAGTAAGGTAGTGAGATTACCAAGTTAGTACATAGTACGATAGTAAGATTAACTAGCGGACCAAACGATTTAATTCGCTTGATGATTCACTCCTATGGGTCGCAGCGTGATATTATACAGCATCAGGCCTTCCTTGATAAATGGACTATCCAATAAAAAATAATTTTTCAATTCGAATCAGTAGTTCTTGCGATTAGCGCGTTCAAACACACAAACTCTTCAGCTTTATAATATTAGTATAATACATATATTTTTTCAGATTTTGCTAAATTTTAACATAGTCGTACTTCTATCTATCTTCTGATATCTGGTTCAATACCCATAGACTAAATAATTGCAATAAGCACCATTTTAATATGAGATTCTAAGACAAAAAAAAGAAGTACTAAAAATCTGAATTTTTCAGATTTTTCTTTTAGTATAAAACATAGTTTCTTAACTATTACAGACTAAACGAGCGGATGGCTCCTTTATATTTTGTTTGAAGTACAAAACACTTAAAATAAATGCTTGTATCTGTAAGGAAGTTCAATACTAATTATAGAAAGTTCCTAGACAGTTATTTCTCCTTAAATAAACGAGTGGAATGGTTATATAATACAAAATAAACCCATATAACGATAAAACAACAATAAGTGTGTTATCGAGTAAGCTGTCTGCTAGCTCTCGATCAACTAAAAATAACTTGAACTATTTGACTAAAATAGATCGCTAGTTAAGATTTATACACATGTGCTGATAAACTGACAGAGGAAGATAATGTTGAAAATCTCGTAGAAAGATCAAATAAATATTAATCAACAAATAATTAAAATTTTTTGTTTTCGTCAAAATGTAGTGCGTCATATTTTTTAAAACCATATTCAAAAAATTATCACAGTTTCACCTCTCATATTCATAATTTGTTTTTTCAGTATTTTTTTTTCTTTTCTCTTCTCTTTCTATCCTTTTTTACTTTTGCTAAAATATTTTGGTTTGCTTAAGATTTTTATATCAGATATGTAAGAAACTTTGATACAATTTTTTTTCGATCAAGAAAAGGAAAAGATTCTGAAAAGTTTAGCTGGATACAATAGATTCGGGATGCTGTATGATTATTCAAAATTAAAAATTTGTATCTCAGCTTCTATACAACTTAGAGATTTTATTCTATGGTATTATTAATCTCTAAATCTTATACTTTTAGGAAAAATATTAGTATTTTTTGTACCTTTAAACTTCAAAACAGTATCAAAAAAAATACCTACTCAAAAATTATATTAAAGTTATTTTCAAACTTTCCATCTAATTTGACACTTAGTCTGCCTATACTAACATAAGGAAATTAAATGTAAATAAAATTATCTAATCGACTTACTCAATACAACTATAGATTCCAATTATTTTAAAAAAAATAAGCTTACTACTATGTGTACATGCCCCAATAGAGCTCGTTTCACGCTTTGTTTTGTTTGGTATCCAAGTGTTGTTCCTTGAAATTGCGTAATGGGTGGTCGGCTTAATGATATTGACTTTACTGTCTCTATGAAACAAGCAGACAGACAGGTGTTAGTCTGTCTGAATACAGAATGATATCTATTACTGCATAATAAGAAAGTCATCCAATGCTTTGGGACTATATCCCAGATGGAATTTAACAGAACCCCTTCATTATACATGTATTAATTTAAAAACCTTTTTCTTTTTTTCTTCTTAATTAATTTAATTCTTATTAAGAAATTACTTGGCAAACAAACAGATTGTTTAATTTTTTACTACTTTGAATGTTGCAACACTTCTAAATTGTCAAATTTCTGCGTAACATTTAGGTTTATGATGAAACAACCTTATGTTTTATATCATTTTAGACGTAAAACCGGTAGCGGTAGGTTTAGTGTTACAAAGATTTAATGTTTTGATGTCTCAACTAATTTTGTCTTTGATGAGCGTCTGGTGTCTATCTACGAGTACTCGTATGAGTTTTATGCTGAACCCCTATTTCCCTTCCGGTCACGGTTTTGCGATGAACGGCAGGACCGATTTTGTTAATTCTTTTTTTGTTGTATTTGTTGTAGTCTGGAGATGGTTCTCATGTTAGAAAAAATTAGGAAAGTTGCAAGTTGAAAGTTGAAATTCACTTTTATATCGTAACCTTTTCGCTATTGACAGTATAAAGTTTTCTATTGCAACGTGTATGGCGTTTGAAATAACTGTCAGTCATCACCAATATTCATAATTAGGTTATTTAGCATAGCTTAGTAATTATTCCGAAAGTTTAACAAAGCACAACATTGTACAATCTTTTGATTCTTTGACCTCTGCTCATTGCACTGATAATAACTTGAAGGATAAGACAATTCAAAAGTTAGTAGAAATCAATTCATCTATGATTTCTAAAATATTTTACAACACTTACCTTCACTGTCCGGGTTCTCTGTCCAAGCACAAGGTTAGGCTTACATAAGGCTAACCCAATACAAGGCTACCCTAATCTAACGTTGAGTCTACGTAACCACGTGGTATATACATTGTAACTACTTCTTTATGATTTATTCTCCGACATATATATCTATTAATATGATTTTACGTCATATTATCCAGAAAAATTCAATCAGTCAAAATTGGGGCACTCACAATTTGGCGATTGTAGCAAAGTTCCATAATTTACCATTATCGCTAAATAATTAGGCGCAGTAATAAATCATCCTGACGTCCGTTATCGCGAGTCACTGGCCCTCGTATTATGTCACAGACCACAGTATACTCGAATAAATTTGAAATAGATGAACTGTCAATATTGTTGAAGGGCGACAATTATACATTATTGTGTCAAAACAAAAAACACGATGGCCTTATCGCAGACAAATTGATTTCTTTAGTTTTAGTATTAAACTAGACGAGCTACCCGCCTACTTCTTCAAAAATCATTTAATTTTGAAAATATTATTGCTAAATACAAATATTCAGGCGCTTATAACTATAAACTTATTTTATTTTTATTATTATCCCGCAAGAACTGGTACTTTTGCCAGGATAAAAAATAACCTCTGTGTTAATCAAGGTTATATAAACCTATCTTTGTGGCAAATTTCATTGAAATCCGTGTGGCCGTCTTAGCGTGATTGATCTATTAATTATACATTAATAATCGATATCAATCCAAAATCTATAGATTGTGGATTAAAAATAGAATCTAAATTCAAATTAGTGCTTAAGTTATTAAAATAGCTAATTATAAACTAATAATCAATTAGAAGTCCGGGATTGCGACTCAGCTGCTCCTAAAATCGCCTTATTATAATCATTAACGCTGACCTCCACTATTCAAACTATTTCTTTGACAAAGGTCGCTTAAATATGTGACAAATCTATACTACTATTATAAAGCTGAAGAGTTTGTTTGTTTGAAAGCGCTACTCTCAGAAACTACTGGTTCGATTTAAAAAAATATTCTTGGGTTGGATAGTTCATTTATCGAGAAAGGTTTTAGGCTTTAAAACATCACGCAACGATCCATAGGAGCGGAGCATCACGTGAATGGATTCAAATTTATAAAAATAAAAAAATAACAGTTTGGTATGGAAACTGTTACTTTAAATCAAAATAGACATTGATAAGTAGAACGTGGTCTAAGTAAGCTTTGATCAGTCGACATAGTCCATGGGTATTTTAACCGATGTTACCATGATCTAAATAAAGTTCAAATGGCTGTCAAGGAAGACTTTAATAGTTTGAACACGGCTTTAGGAATGAAATATAAGAGAACTTGGATATGAAACCGTTTTTATCACATTGTTGTATCTAAATCCACACAATTATATAAAGAGGAAAGATTTCATTGTGCTTTATTTGTTTATTGCGGATAGGTATAGCTATTGGCTATGTGGTGTTGCCATATTTACAATAATTAAAAAGATATGGCCACATAAGTGTCATAAAGTGGCCATTGTGATAATTTTTTCACCGATAGAACGCTCCGCTATTCCCGCGTGATATAGGTGATGTCGTGTTGCTATATTTTGAAATCAACAAGTCATCGTCATTTGATTCCTAATGCACTAATTTTAAAAATTCTTTCACTGATAGAAAGCTACATTCATCCTAAATGTCGATTTAGGAATATGGATTTTAATAGTATTTTAAAGACTCTAAGAGAAGCGCGGCCGGATCGGCTAGTTTTTTTAATAATTACAGTAAATTTTGTGTTAGTGAGCAACATTTAACAGATAATTATTTATTTGTAGCTGGTATACGTTGTCAAGTTAAGTAACGTCCAGTTGTCATTAGAAATTTGTGAACATAATATTCTTAAAATTTAACATGTCATTAGTTTATTCTTGCCGAGTTGTTGTTTATGGCCACACTTCTTTTGACAATTAGTGACGTATATCATATCTGTCAGTGTCACTTATAATTAATGTGTGAAAAAATAGGTCCGTAGGTAAGTTGTGTGGTATCAGTATGTTATAGAAAGATTAACCGCAGTATGGATGTACTATTAGTTAATCGAAATATAATGGTCGATTTAATATTATCATCGGTAACAAACACTGAACGTAAATCATCGTGTACTTTTATCGAGAGTCACTGGCCCTCGCATTATGTCACTGGTGTCTTGATAACGGGATAATTATTCATCTGACAATATACTTTTGCTTTTATAGTATTTTAACATAATATTGTAGTAACTTAAATAAATTAATACATAATTTAAACCATAAAGTTAAATATTTTTACAATTTAAACCAAATTCAGTCATTTTTTTTACATTAACCAGGTATAATTTTTTTTTATTCATATCGAATTTTTAAAAAAGGTCTACAATGTCTAAGACACGAACAAAATGTTATATTTTTAAATATTTACTTTCTAGACAAAATACAAATTTCCCAATTTATAATGGGATTAATAAATAATGTCGATATTTACAGTGGGAATAGATCATATATTTACATAAACTAATGTCTATGTCAAAAATGTTTTAGTTAAACTTAATGTGAAGAAATATTCATAAATTCAATCAAACAAAAACATTCATCATTTTACGTTGATTTAAAAATTTCCTAGAATCATTTTGGAATTTCATAAATTCCCAATAAATATATACAATTAAAATTTAAAAGAAATTAATTAAAGTATGCGTGAGATATAATATTATATATTTTCCAAGAATTTTATAAATGCCCAATAATATATACGTTAAAGTCAATTCAATAATAATATCATGGTCTCATACACAGATAACTGTTACAGGAAAACATGGAGGCATTGTAAATAACATAAATAAAGACAAAAAGTAATCTTTCCATTTTAAATTCCAATAATGTTTTATTTATTGTCCCCGAGTTCCGTACACAGTTTCCTTTTTAAACGGCGTGCACTATAGTAAGAGAGCCAAAGCTTACCAGATCTACGCTTATGTTGAAAATTTGAAAATAATAATAATAATAGTGGCTATGGGAAAGATGAGCAAAAAGGCATAGTTAACACGACTTCATCAGCATAAAATCTGGTTTTTGTTATCATCAGAATTCACTTTCTCGTGTT
>JAOPUB010098388.1:0-12777 GCA_027564055.1 Neptis clinioides
GATCCAGTAGTGCCTGAGATTAGCGCGTTCAAACAAACAAACTCTTTAGCTTTATAATATTAGTATAGATTAAAAGGTGTTATTCATGACGTCTACCCGCCACCAGGTAGCAATCTAAACTAGGCCTAACAATCAACACGTTCTCGCGTTGCCTTTCAAACATCGTAATCGTACCGTCTTTAATTCTACTTTCAAAAAGTAAAAGCTTTGTTAAAGCGTAACACTTTCAGTATTATTTCAAGGAGTAAGAATTTTTGTTAACGCTGTCTCGTTGACCAGACTACTAAAAACATGTTAGTAACTCTATTATGAGAAAAAACATTGTCACGTTAAGCCATGTATCAGAACTTTTTATAACTTTCAAAAGTAACACAATACTTTTTGAAATTCTTGAGTAACACCATGGCTTCCATAGACGACAGGTAACAGCAATTACCATCAGCAGCGCATCCGCCCAGTAGATCCCAATTCTGTCGCACATCCATCACATGTATTGCAACAATTTTTACTATGGTCAATAGATTCTATCACTAAACTCCATTTCATTTATCATGATTACCATTAACTTCAAATTCTACTGGTACACGACCTATAACCATTTCCCTAAATCGTGTCCTTCCGACATATATGTAGAGGAAACGAGGAAGGAATACAAATTAATTTAATAAAAAGTAAAATATTTTTGAAAAGTCCTTCAATTCTTTAACCCAAAAAAAAGAGGGGCATTACACTACACTGTCTCTACACTTCCTCAAAGTCTAGCACCAGCAACACACTACACTTTTACTAACACTAGTGGTGGTACCGCTACACACTATATATATTCGAAGATCTCACTCGATGGACTAATCGTTAACTGCCTCCGTCAGCGAATATAAAGGAATATTGTAGAGATGGTAAGTACCCCTTCCACTCGTGGGGGAGAAGTAAATCGACGTGAAGTGAATCAAAACAACGGAAGTGATTACTATTCTGCCAACTATGAATTACTACCGGCAAGTGATTGAATATTATCCTAACCTACCCGCCGACATATAATTGTAAGAAACTTACACTCGTAATTTGACGCGAAAATATTGTAAACGTAGCGGGACTAATTTTATACATAATAGGTACAAAATAGCAACGCTTTTGCTTAGCTTCTCTCTCTCTCTCTCTCTCAGATAAGAAAAACGTTATTTCGTACACGGCATTATCAAAATCAAAAAATAAGTAATCACGGGGCTACGTTGAAACTAGGAATTGTCAAATATCTGTATCAATATAAAATTATGGAAACTAACTTTTTGTAATAAAATTGGATTGAGTAGGTAATTAATACTTTATCATAATCTGAATTCGCAATCTTGTTCTTTCCTAATGAACTAGACTGATTTATATTTATACCTAGAAATTACGACACCGTCATTTTAGAGACGATATTCGTTTCCGTGCGAAATGTCTCTTTGATGTAATATTTTTTTATAAAATTAATATTTATTATTATTTAAATTACACTTTGTCAATAAAGAATTTATATATGTATTTAAATAATGAATATTGTAAATTTACAAAACAACCTTAATGTTTCCTGCTTTGCTATATAGAAGTCTTTTTCATTTATAGTTGCTTGACGTATGTTATTTAATTGCAACTAACAGGTGGGTACGACTAAACAAGAATACTAGTATTCTCGGAAACTGTAGACTGAAAACAGATATAATTCATTGTGATGGACTTGAAAATAAGTGCCATTTGTACCAATAGTTAATATTTATTTCATAGCAGCGAAATTGTTGATCAATTATTTACAAATGTTGCAATCATTGTGTCAGTTGTCTATGGTACAGATCCAAATAGCAAGGTTGCATTTTGATTATCAAACTGATAAGTTTCATTGCTGTCCGATGAAGTGTTTATTAAAAGCAATATTTATTTCGCAACTTCAATTGCTTAAAACATTTGAGCAGTTCGGTAAATGATAAACATAATTTGAATTAAGCGTTTATTTTTGTTACAAAATCTGAAGAAACAATACTTTTTTTTACAAAAAAATCACATTTCTTGTTAACAACAAAATTAATAAACTTGTTAATTTTTTAATTATAGAGAAAACGTTTTATTTTGTAATATTAAAAATAAGAAAACTCATTATGTTCACGAATCGGGAACGGTCTGAAAACATCAAACGAATGCCTTTAAAATGCCTATAACCGCGTTCTTTACTTTGTTAAAAATAAAATAGAAAAGGTACATAATGTTTACCTTGAAGTCTGAAAAGTTTTAAGTAGAACTATGATACTTAGGTCATTTTCTTATTGCTTTCTAGTACTTAGTTAGGTTATTTTTGGTGTTCGGGTTGTCCGGGTAATCAATCTATATTATTTTCTTAGTCAGAAATAGACTATATACTAGAAAAAATATCCCTCTTCAAAAACACACCTATGTGCTACAATGATTTTAATTTAAAGATTAGCTTTGGAATAATATTAATGGCCAAAAGACAATCATATTTTTAAATTAACAAATATCTTTTTAAAATAATTATTACAACCTGATCAATAAATTGATTAATTAACACACAAAACCGGTTGAATTTAATGGATATTTTTATATCAGCTAATTTTCTTTAATTCATTTTCGACCTCTTTTCAAAGTTTTTCCAGATGAGGTCACGGACGGATACTATATGTAATTAGTGCGTGTAAATAAATTTTGCTTTCGTAAAACATTTTGCAGAGTGTCGCAGTGTCGCATGCGATTATTCTCTATCTGAAAACAGGTCATTGCTAAGTTTGACATTGAAATGAGATTAATCGGTCAACTCTTGCGTGGTCTCAGGATTGCGGACTGGCCCCACGCCAACTAAACTATTCCCTGAATAGCTTGCGAATTATTATCATATGGGAAAAGTTATTGGTACACTTAACTATTTATGCAGAGTTTTCTTCAAATTGTTTTACGAATGAAAAGTATGGTTAAAAGCAAGTACAAGACGTGAACTACACTCATAATTATGAAAGCGTTATTTATCAGTAATTTGTCTTGTTTTCCCGAAATATATTTAAAACTAATTTTGAACGACTACGCATAGCTCACTAAGTGATATAATTCTAAATACAATATGGGAAATGCCAAATATAGCAATAAATATTGTTTGAAATATTCCTATGAGTATTAGATAAAGGAAAGGGTTTGCAGAAAAGAATGCTGGGAAAAAGTCTATATGTATTAAAAAAAATAATTATTTAACTTTTCTCTTTTATCTTTCAAAATTATTGTTACATAACTTGATAACATAAAATAATTCTGTAATACAATATAACACCTTCGACTTCTAAAAATTTACATGTAACTTATTATGTTATTAAAAAACCATTACGTTTGAATGTTATGAACAGCTATTTCCATGTTTTGTAGTTATAGAATAATCTTGCGGTACATTATAAATAGAAAGAGATCATTACCATACTTCCTTCGTCAAAGCAGTGATTGACGAGTCATTAGCAGCCAAGGAAGTGAGCACAATGACAGCAGACAGCGCGAGAAGCTGTTTCCGGTCATCACCACTATTATAAAAATATTAAAATAACCAATATTTTGGATTAGCTTACTTTTAATTAAGCGTCCCGCTCTAACTTCGTTGGGCTAAATATTATAACTGAAACGAAAAGTTTTCGTCCTTTTTTAAGGAAATTGCGCGAAATGATAAACGTGAAGTTTGAGACAGTTGAGGTTGGAGTTGGACATATGGAGGAGGGTGTGCAGCAAGTTTTTTTTACATAAAATGCTTTACAAATGTATCTTAGAAAACTAAAATAAACATTACACACTCTACTGTTATGATGATCAAACTTGTCTAATAGTCCGTCCAAACATGCAATATTATAACAATGTTTTCCCAACGATCTTCTAATACTATAATGATTACCAAAGCTACTTATTTTCTAGAAAAAGAATAAGTTTCTTTAGCACAAAGCACGGGCGGGTCGGCTAGTGCATAATAAAAAGGTGTCTAGTTCAAAAATATGTAATTCAATAATATAAAATAGTTGACATTGTTTTTGTAATATTCACTTTACAATAAATGCAAATGAAAGCGTTATTGTAATAAAGAAATTAGCAAATATTGAAATAATATAATTAAAATGTGTTTGCGATTGACGATAGGCGTGGGAAAATTAATTCAAGCATGTAGGCAATCACAATCTCACATACATTATTTGTCTACAACGTGTATTGTTTGCTATCTTTTTATCGCTTGAGTAAGCCGAATAATAAATATTTGAACGTATCAAGTAAAGAACATTAGCAATAACTAATTTATTAATAACTAGACTAGGAACACTTTAGACTACAGGATCGTTTGAAATCACTTGTCAAAATAAATCAGGTCTCTTAGAACAGAGCTTATATCTTATAGAGGCAGTGAATAAAAAATACTTAAGGATTATAAGATATTAAAGTATTGCTAACTCGTTCATTATATTACACTACTGTAGCAATTAAAGATATTTCTATCATTATGTAAGATGACTGAATTCACTTGGAAATTCACGTACAAACGGTTCAGTAATAGAGGTATTACCAAATGTAGCGAAGCCGTCATGTGTAACAATATAAATTGAGTTTGCGACACAATTTCAGTTTACAAAAATGAAATGTTACTTGTCTAAATGCAATATTAGCTATTTGGTTAGCTTTCGTTGTTTGTATGTTATCAATAGCTATGATAATATGATGAATATGTTCCAATAATAAACTGCATAAATATAACTTATGTTATAAATTAAACTGGAAGCATTTGATTTTCTTTTTTTTTTCTATTTTATGGCTTCATAAAAATGTATTTTTCTGTTTCAGGATTGACCCACCGGTGACGCAGACACAATTTCAAATGGAGAACAAAAAAAATGTAACAGCTACACAGCAGCCTCTCACACAACAACATTTAATGGCACATCATGTCCATCCAGACCAGATATATTCACCTCAACATTCACAAATACCTACGCATTTGAACAATCAGTCGCAAATACAACCCAATGGCGTCATGCACCAGCTATTGCAAAGTTAATATCATTCCAACATGAATGCACGATCGCCTTTCCTTGAAAATAGACACGAAATATACGGAACCGGACATAATCACGAATACACTAGACATTATGGAGCTAACGATAATTACAATTATCCTCAGTCTCCCCCTCCCCCTCGCTTCGAAAGGACTGAAATCCACACAGACCAAAATGTTAATCACGAACTAATGCAAAATATTCCGAAAGGATATAACGCAGAAGTTTATCAAGATTATTTGAAACGAAACCCACCGAAAGATAATAACCAAATATACCAAAACCATCAACCTACATATAGGCCTAATGTTAATCAATACGGTAATAAGCCATACCTCCCTTATTCGAACCGAATAGGACCACAAAGTAACACAGAGTTATTGAGACGACAGTATAACGAAATACAACAGATGAAAATGCAGCAACAAATGCATTATCAAAATCAAGCACAAATGCATCAGCAGCAAAAGTTTGCGGAACGGCAGCTGTTATTACAACAAATCCACGGCGTTCAACCTCCCCCGAACTTACAAAATAGTATTTACTCAGATAGTTCCTACAGAGACATGTATAGCAGCAAAAGTGATTTCAAAGAATATAGTAGCCCAGATTTGCAAAAGGATATAAATATATATGCTAAAAACAATGAATATAGAGAAAATGACGTGCAAAATAGACCTTATCAGGATCAATGGCAAGTAAGTCCAGATTATCGTGAAACCGATAGGCAAAAGCAAGAAGTAGAAAAATCAAAATTACCTGATTTTAATAACCAAAACGCTAATCAAGGAATTGGTTCACCAATGAAATCCAGTGAATCAAGTTCACCCAGTATAAAATCTCCATCATCGGAAAGTCGACGGAGTAGTGGAACGCAAGCCTTAAGATCTCCGACAGCTCAAAGGATCCCTTCAGCACCCGTTACGTTAGCTGGGCTGCTTTACAAGCAGGGATCAGATGGGCTAAAAGTTTGGCGAAAACGATGGTTCGTTTTGTCTGAATATTGCCTGTTTTATTATAAAAGTAAGTATTCTGTTTTATTATAAAAGTAAGCTTCTATATAACGAAAATAATAGATTATTTTTGACTAAACTCATTTCTTAGATAGTATGATACTTTATTTTATATTTTGATTAGTATAGGACTGAGGGAGTATTTTTTTTAATTTAATGCCTTTAAGGTTGGTAAGAGAATAAAAGGGAATTCTTCTTCCTAACGTTCCTCTCCAATCACTGGAGCATAGAGAATTTGTCTTTGTCTCGAACGAGGTGGAACAATTTGGCACCACTCGTTGCTCCGCGATCCACTTCCGATTATTCTGGAGCCATGATTTTTTTCCGTCGGCCAACTCAACGTCTCCCGCAATTATGCCTTTCATGATGAGTTGCAATACATCGTAGCTCTCGTGTCTAAAGATATGACCGAGGTAAGCAACCTTTCTGGTCTTAATGATTTGCATTAACTTGCGACTTTGACCTACTTTCTTTAGCACAACCATATTGGAGACTTTTTGAGTCTAGCTTATAGAAAGCATGCGTCGATATGCCCACATTTCGAAAGATTCTAAGGTTTTCGAAGGTCTTCTTTAATAGTCCATTCTTCGCAACCTACATCTACAGAGCAATCGGCTAGATGTAACACAGGAGCAGGCGTGTACATAAAGGAATGCTGATGTTATCAATGGAAAGTATTGATCTCATTCTATTAAAGGAACTTCGGGAGATTTCAATACAAGTTTTATTTCTATGTCGCTTTCCCAGTCTTCGGTAAGCCAAGTCCCTAAGTATTTGTATTTGCGTACGACTTCAACTTCTGCCCAGACACACGCTAGGACTCACTCTAGTCTATTTTGATACGACCATAACTTTTGTCTTTAGTGCATTCATCCTGAGTCATCGCTTTCAAACTACACATATTCAAACAGTTCACAATTTTCTGAAGAAGAGAATACAAACTTCAAATGAATATAATTCGTTATTATATTGCATCATGATAAGACCACAATGCAAGCGAACCCGCGGGTAATGGATACGCTAGTATATATGTACGATTAGATCGAAATTGATTTTGGATTTTGGAGTTTAATACCTCATTTACGCTTAAAAAATATATGATATAAAAATTAAAGTTTACTATACTCGTAATTTATTATTGTGCATAATTTATATAATTAATTACGTATCCTTGACGTTATAAAGTTTTATGAAAGGTTTTATTATGAAAAAAATTATACTTCGAAATGAAATACGCTATTTTTTAAATTATTTTTGTATTTAGTAAGATTAAAGTTAAACTAATGTTGATTTTATTCGTAGGTCAAGATGAAGAAAAGCTTTTAGGATCCGTATTATTACCATCATATAAAGTGTCGGCGTGTTCAACAGAAGATAAAGTTATGAGAAAGTATGCGTTCAAATTGGAACACGCCAATATGCGCACTTACGTATTGGCTGCTTTAGACCAGGATGCGATGATGAAATGGGTTAAAGCACTTACTATGGCGGCTCTTATGCAAAATCCTAAGTATGTATTGTTATGTTAGAGTTTCAACACGGCTTGTAAGTTTTATTGAAAGCTATGTTAACAATTTTTGCCATGTTACACCGAAAGTTACATTCAATAACATTTCCTACGGAAGTGCAAGCTAGTGCATTTCCTTCACAGGCGCCAGCACTTTTGCAAAACGCTGTCCACATCGATCCTCCAAAATATTAAATATAAATTACGATAATGTCAGTTACGATAATGGTCTTATTTTGGTAAATACTTTCAATATATATATTGCCTTAAAAATACAAAGGTTAATACAGAACTTATATATTTTCAGTGATCAACAAAAACAGAACGAACGAAACGATCGGACAGCTGCGGCTGAGGTAATTATTTTACGATTATATAGATATTTAATAATAAGTTATAAATATCACCGATTTCGCTGTTAGATAATGTCTGATAGAAATTTGAGTATCCGAAGTAAGTATTAAATTTCCCTTAAAGTAATGATTTTCTTCATGTTTATTATATAACGTAAAATAGGTATATAGTATTATGTAGAAACTTAAGCTTAACATTACTCCAGCATTTACCGATACAGGTGACAATTTGTTCGTTAGAGCATAACCGATATTATGCGGTTATAACTGTACCAAATAATTTCATGTTACCGCAAATTGAAAGCGTAATTGCGTAACTGATACTTGTATTTTGCTGTGATTTGATCAAAGTTTATTTTTATTATTCATTGTTTATTTTTTCCTCTTGTATGCAAATTTACTTTTAATGAAAACTGTTATTATTTGTAGGAAGATGATTCAGGACCAACATACGCCAACGCTCCACCGAAACCTAGACGAGCCAACGATGGATATAACTCACCTAGCCCAGATATGTATGTTATTATTTATAAATAATTAAAATGATTGTAGGTATATTATATGAAATGGTAAATGCTATATATTTAAGTATATATTCTGATTCTAATGTCTGTGTATATGTTGTATATGTAAATATATTGTGATAATGACAACATCTGAATATAAAATTACAGGTACGATCCAAATTACGATCTACTCAAAAAACCAGCATCACAATACAGTCAAGGCACCCGATATCAAGACACTTACAAAGAGAACTATGCACGAAGTCCCCAATCACCTATATATCAAACAAAACGATACGATACGCAAAACCTAACATTACCCCTTAATAATGAAAACATTGATAAATCTGTAAATCAACACACATCTAATCCTCAATCTCCTTATTTTAATAATAGGTCTAGAAATGAACAGCCAGATGATAAAATCGAAAGTGTGTATGATAAACAACCAAACTACAATCCCTTTCAAGATTACAGTGAAAAACCAAATGAGAAACCAACAACTCCAGCTAATAAAATTTACAATGAAAGTTATCCAGAAAGTAGGACCAATACAAACGCGAAAACATATGATAACAATAAGCATAAAACAAGTACAAATGAAAGATTAACTGAAAGGAGGACGCCAGAAACATATGGGAGATCGACAGCTATGTCAGGCCATACTACAGATAAAATAGGAGATTATGAAGATATATACACGGCGTACAATAATAAATATATAAAATCACCAGGTACATCACATTCTAAGGATACAGTGAGTCTGTCTAGTCACAAATCACCTCAAGAATCTACTCCAACATCTCATGTAAGTTTTAATTTTCAACACAAATAACGTGGCACTACTTTGTAATAAATAGAAAATTGTCCCACAGGTATTTAATAATTTCATCTACCTCGATAAAAATACCTATTCCATCTTCTCATTTTGTGTTGAAAAACCTGATTTAAACTTCTATGTCTGCGTTATGTAGTTACTATAAATCCAAAAAAATTTAATGTATAACGAAATTTAAATGAAATAAAGCTAAGTGAATTAATGTCAATAGATAAAATTTGCTTTGTATCATTTAAGCATAATATTATATATCTTTAAGATTAATATAGTCCACACTTTCGAGATTTTACTATAAGAAGAATTTATTTATTTGTAGGCGTCGATTAAATTTTAACTTTATATCATATGCATTCACCAATTTCATTTCAGCCTCAAGAGAAAGTTTTTAGTGGCCCATCCGTATTACGAAGAAAAAAAATGCAAGCAAGTGGTGTTCAAGCGCCACTGCCGACTGTTTTTGCGTAAAATAAATTTATTTATATTTTTCATATAAATAATAATTTAATACGATAACGATAAAAGTACTATGAAGTAATATTGTCCATATAAATGTTCTAATGTAGATTTTAAGTTATGGGTAATATCAAAAAATATATTGTATCAAACAAGGTGAGGTTGAGGATTGAGAAGGTGGAGTTACAAAAAGGTTCCTATTTCCTAATCAAGCAAAGTAAGAACAAAGAGCTAGTTGTTTGTGTAATAAATAGATGATAATAATAAACAAGGAAATAACGTAAAATATATTCCATAGAAACTTTTGACGCTGCCGTACTAATAGAGCAATAAAGTTTATAACTTTGTTAGTTCGAAGGAATCACGATAACCACTCAACCGATTTTAGTATACTTTTACGAATGGATTCTTTATACTGTTTACTTATTTAGGTATAAATGAAATCCACAAGTAATAGCGTCAATGAAGGAAATCGATAATATTTCAGGTTCCAAGCTTATGCAATAGCAGCGCGTACAAACACTAACCTAACACAACAATCTCCTACTCCCGACACGATCAACTTTCACAAAGTACGTTCGATTAATCCATTCGCATTTCTCTTTTCTTAGTTATCATAATTTTGTTACATAAAGTCATTTCTGTAGACGTTTTAAAGTAATTGAAGGCAATTTACTTGGCGAGTACCAAATGGTTTTTAAATTGCTGAATTAAATTGATATCCAAGTAATTTAACAGTCTGTTTGTATGGAAAATCAATCTTAAGGGCACACAATCGATTTCTTTAAAAGTTCACAATAACAGCTGTTTGGCAAGTTAATAGCATCCAATACAGCCCTTTACTTTCACACTGGTCTGCGCAGTCATTAAAGAAAAAGTATCAATACTTTCCCCAACGAGCCATAAATCAATTCCATCTTTAGAGAAACTCAAAGGCTAAACAACCGAAAAGATTTGACAAAGAGCTTCAAGAGCATTCAAGCGGGTCACACAGAATCGCTCTATGGTCAGTCAGTGTCAATTGAAAAGAAAACCATAGAAGAACAATGGCTTTTCAATATCGCGAACAAAAATAAAACCGCAGCCTTGTGACAGACGTTTCCACGGACGTTTTCTCCAATAGTCTTGGTAACGGCGTTTGAAACAATCAATTATCTAGTCACCAGTGGTTTTCAAACTGTTTTGTGGGATACTGGTATTACGCGAACATAATTATATTATTGCTGTACAATTTAATTTATAATAATATTATAAAGCCGAAGAGTTTGTTTGTTTGAACGCGCTAATTTCAGGAACTACTGGTTCGATTTGAAAAATTATTTTTGTGTTGGATAGTCCATTTATCGAGGAAGGCTATAGGCAAGAAAACAACACGCTACTACCCATAGCAGCGGAGCATCACGCGGATGAAATCACAATAAGAAAATTTGGACTTTCCTGTTATTAAAAGGTTGAAGTTTACTTGACGACCTATCTCGATGCAAAAAATCAAATCAATCAATTACTTAGTTTATAGGAAAAATACTGAGAAATTAATTGGAAAACAGCCGAACATTCTCAAGAGATGTTGAATTTACAAACGTGGATTTCAGAAAGTAGAGAGTTGATACATAATACACCACCTGAATCGTAATATTTTATTTAAAGACCTTTGATTTGAATAGAGCACTTTAATAAAGTGATCAAGAATTTTATTGGTACCATGTGACTCTAGATAGTCCCATGTTCCAAGGATAAAAAAAGTTTAAGAACCAATGATCTAGACAGAAGTCTTCCCACACTTTCTAACGCTATTGTAACGGAGCGAGACAATCATATCTCGCGGATTTATTGTCATGCCTCGTCGAGTGTAATCACGACATTATTTTTGTTGAACAACCGGGATTCTGTTGTTGACTTTCATTTATTGTCCGCGCGACCTTCGGTGAGAATCTGTTTTGAACAATTGTCAGTGGGTCATTAGGGCCGCCATAAAGCGGCGCCTACGAGATATCAAGTTATTTCCAACATAACTTTGTTTATTGTTTAAAATTGTTTTCCTGACATTACTTATCACATCACTTAAAATGATTTAGCTGATTACAATCTAATTTCCTCCATGCAATGCTGACTTAAATATGTTTCTCGTGTCTATTAATGTCGACTAAGTAAGATCGATGAGAATAAAGCAATATTAGTAGAGATTTATACCACAGCTACATTGTGGTTAAGTGGTTTGATATCTCTCTTTAGGAGGTCATGATCCTGATTCTCTTTGTGCGGCAAATACTATAATTACAAAAATCTTAATGATGTCACGCGGTTACATTTTATTAAATAAGATTAAGAAATCATTAAAATTTTGTAACAGTCTGTCTGTGATTCTGTTCGGTGCACTAACGTTGAGCATTCTCTATTAGGCAAATATTTTATTCGTCATTCGTTTTCATAATAAACATTGCATTATCGTCTTTCATAGCGGTATTGTAATATCCGTCCGTATTTTTTGTCTTAGATGTGTAATACGAATTCAGTTCATATGGCCATTAAAACGAATAAAATCAAAGGAATATTCTTATTAGACATAAACTGGAAATTTTTTTCTACTTTTAAAATTATAAGCTATCATTTAAGACATTTCTCTCTGCAGAAAATCTTTGGAGGAATATCACTTTATTATTCAACCTTATTGAGATCCTTCCAATAAGATCCGTATGAGATAACGACTACCCTGATTCAGCAAGGTAATGCAACCGTACTTGAGAATCGTCGAATTTTTATTGGAAACGGACTTCTATATATCCGAACACAACGGGATAGGAAGTCCGTTAGATCTCTCCGTTGTTTGACTTAATTATGAAAATTAGCATTAACTGGGTGGAATGTTGCAAAAAGTATGAAAATAATAAGTAGTAAAAACATTATTAAACTCTATTCACAGTTAACACAACTGGTCTAGATGAGCGACGCCTAGTTCTGCTACGTGTAGAGTTACTTACATAAAAGTGAAAGATTTTATTTATTTGTCCATCTATTCACACTTCAATATTTGAACAAGTTGATATTTTTAAACA
>JAOPUB010098495.1:0-12776 GCA_027564055.1 Neptis clinioides
TCCCAGACAAATACCCCCATCACGTTGTTATGATTTTGGTGGCTTCTAATTGTTACGTAGCATTCTTCTCTTCATTCCCCTTTCCCCCCTTCCCCCGTGCGGTGTCCAAGAGCGACGGTGGCAACTTACCATCATCAGTCAGATTATGGTCAAACTCTGGCCAATAAACAATTTAAAAAAAAATATTTCTGTAATAAAACTAGGTGGCAACCCTACACACAACTCTAATGACGTTTAAAGGAGTTTTTGTTTTGTTGTCTATGGTATAGAGATGGTTTTTGGCCGTAGTGTGAAAGCAGGTTTGGTGACGGTTACACCAACAGTGATACCATTATTTTAGTTTAATCTATTGTTTATTGCATGAAGTCAACGACAAAAAAAAATTACATCAATTTATATAAATAATATAATGTTTTTATTATTATATAATATGAAACTAGAAGAGAAATAAATGGACACGTATTTTTTATTTTTTCTAAATATCCACCCACCCGGTGATGGTTAAAATCAATTTTGAAATTCAATCTATTCTAAAAGGACGTAAACGCCAAGTGACGTCACACACGGTTGAACAGTGATATGTTTGCTTTAGCAAATACTGCAAAGGTATTATCTTGCTACGCCGTATGTGTGACGTCATCACATGTCTTGTAGTTTTTATTTTTTTTCTCCGAAACCAATGAACATAATAACTAAATTATTTCTTTTTATTTTTGAAATGTTATCAATTGGAAGAAATTTCGGGGTGGGGAGAAAGGCATTATTATTAATTACTAAATTTAAAAAAAATATATGAGAAAAAAAAAATTCTTTTTCCACAACAATATTAAAAAAAATGTTTGGAATTCTCCAAAAAAAAAAAACAATTAACATGTTTAATCTATTGTATAAGTTTAATTTTGACAATTCAATTTATGTTCTATACAGTGCACAGATTATAAAAAACCGTAGCGTTAAAAAGTAACAGTAATCTTACAAAAAAAGGTAAATACAAAGTAATTCCGTCTGAACCGTTAAAGAAAAAAAAACTTCTTTGAGTCGTGATAAGATTGCAACGTGCAACTTGGGGAGCGTGTGCGTTATTCAATATGAACTCTATGGTCTGTGGGTACAGATTATAAATTGCTAACGGTTTTCTTTTGGCGGTTTTTGGATATTGATTTTTTTATACAACTAGTTAATATACTTGTTCTATTTTTAAAATTAAGGAATTAGTTTCCAGGTTATATTTAGGGTTGCCAACATTTCTTCCGTGAAATATAGTATTTTATGCTATGCATTTTTGTTTGTATTTTATGCTATGCATAAAACCACAAAAATAGACAAAGATAAAATTTCATAACATATTGTTGACTGTTAAAGATGGCAACATTTTTTGGTTTCACAAGCAAAAAAAAAATAATTTAAAAAATGTAATATTCTTTTTTTGGTTTTCGGCATTTAAAATATAATACAATATTATATATTATAGTAAGTAAGGTTGGCAACCCTTGTTTTATTTAAGACTAAACAATACCTATGTCATTATTATTAATATTTTTATTTATTATGATGAAACAATACTTATTTTATATTTTAAAAATAATCATCGTTATTTTTTATTTAAGGCAACACTGAGTTATATACCGCTCAGTCTCCTTCGTGTTTACTTCCGTAAAAAAATAAATATTTTTGTACTGTATACATTTATAATTTACTAGCCGACCCTCGCGACTTAATTCCTATTATACTTCGATCCTATGAGTCGTAACGTGACGTTTAATAGAAGCCTTCCTCGATAAATGGACTATCCAACAAAAAAAAAAGAATTTTAATTCGAAAGATGGAAAATTAATCTAAATTAAAAAAAGGTACAAATTGTAGAACTCTCCAGGATCCAGATGCAAAGTAAAAATAATTAACAGGATATTTTAATATCCCAGGAACGGGTGGGGATAGATAAATTATTCCCGTCTTATATTAATTCACCCGTTATAAAATAACGGAGATTTTACAATTTATTCATTCATAAAGATCGACGCCCCTGTTTAATATTGATCACTTAACCGATTTCACTATTGTCATGTAACTTAGCCTTTACTTTGGGTTGCCAGATTTTGATACTAAAATATTCAATCGGAATAAAACAAATTTAACTATAGTGAAAATGTTTAATTAAATACACTTTGTTCTTATTAGCTAATAGATGGCGCTGTAGTATAAAATTGTTTAACGAAATAAAACAGTTAATTAAAAGCTTAGTTTATGCTAAAGTATTATTAGTATCATAGTAGCTAAGTCAGTTTTGATTAGTGCTGCCATCTATTATGTATTGTAAGAAATTTTAAATATTATGTAAATATAGGCAAATTAAAATCTCGTATTCTGGACGCGTTGTAACAATTCTACTGAGTAAAGTATTTTATGAATTATAATATTAACAAGATAAATACATTATTTTACAGATTATATTGAAGTTTTTTGTTACCAATTATTCAATATACTTATTATATATACATTTATTTATTTTATTTCACAAGAAACTTAATTGCAAATTTTGTAAATAAAAAATATATTCAATTTGTTAAAAACAAGCTTTTGTTTATAAATGAATTTAATTTTTTTACAAACCTTTTGTCGTTAATATAAATAAAAATATATTATTATAAATTCATTACCTTTTTATTTTATATGCTTATAATATTTATGAAAATATGTACGAACTATTTAGATATGGAATATTTTTAAAAATATTATATGTAATATCTTCTTCTTCTTTTTCCTTAATGGCTCTTGATACTACTTATATTGAGTAGTAATTCTGCCAATTTTCATGCATGGCAGGACGTGAATTTTTTTGCACAAAATGTGTTAAAAAAAAAACCACATACAACAATGTTTACGTAAGCATGGATGGGAGGATTATGGCTTTGCTTAATTTTGCTGACATATGGGATGGGGAGGTTGATAATTGCAAAAAAAACTGCTTACGTAATATTTGAATGGCCCCTTGTCGCGTGACCAAACATCTAATCATACAAACTTTCACATTTATAATATTAGTAAGATTTAATATTGTTAGAATTAATATATTTAATAAGGGCAATAAACAGACCAGGATTAGTTAGAGAGGGAATAAATAATGTAATACCTATTTTAGAACGAAAACTCACAATTAATATCAATTTCAGAACGAAAACTCTCATGTGACAGTTAACGTCAAAGACAAAGCGCGCGAATTTCGCACCAACCTTCAAGTTTCACAAAAATGTGTCAACATGAGCTTCTGGTGTCGTGTGAATTTGTTCCAATTTCAAATATAACCTTCTGACCCATGCTCCGAGGTACCAAACCCGTTTTTATTAACCAATATTCAATAGGAGATCGAAAAAATCACCCTCAGTTAGGGGTCGTTTTGTTATCTTTGAAGACGATATCGTGGGATTTTACTTTCATTATCATTTGTGATTAGGGGTGTATTGGGGATTTTTAATTGTTGACAAGTTTAATACTGTTATTAGTAATGGATTTTAATTTTAATATCTTATGTGGTTTTTCGTTTCCATATTGATATGATTCTACTACAGAATACAGACACAGGTTAATGTTATTTTTTAATGTTTATTACTCGGCAATATTCTGCATGTTATTTTTTAGAACTTGGTGTAGCATATTGAATAACAAACAGTTCAAAATTTAATATTTATATATATATATATATATATATATATATATATATAAAGTTGATTTTACCTCTGAAATTGCACAAGTTTGAGTTGCTTCCAACTATAAATTGAAAGATCCCACTTTCTTGATGAAATATTTATAATGTAAATATTTCTTTCTTTCTTTCTTAAATGTATTTAATTACAGTAAATAATAGTTAAACTGAATAATATGAGTAAATGAACTATAAACAAAACTTATACAATGTAATACTTTCACAGTTATGATATTAATAGTCTATGGAACCTTTTTTATATGTTGTTAAAGTCTTAAAATTATCAAAATGACATTATAATGACATTGTAGTAAATAATATCTTGTATTGTTACAGGCTAATAACCGAGAGCTTCAAAATAAACTCCGGCAACAGCGCGACAAAGAGGAAACAAGAAGAGGCTCTCACAAACAACTACAGAATCAAAATAATACCACACTCATTAGACTTCAATAGAAAACAGTCTCCGTTAAACTCACCCAAAGCAACTCCGTCTAAAAGAAGAGTCTTGGGAGAAATACAAAACTCTCCACTATTCCGGCCAAAAGCCTCCCCTATTATAGAAAGATTAAAAAATGATCCGTTAACAAATAAATCTCCAACAATTGATCGTAATTCCTTATCACCGTTAACAAGCCGTGGTACACTAAAACGGAGTTCCAAAATAACAAGAATATTTGAAGAAAGAACCAAATTCAAGATGTCAAATAAAGAGAATGAGTTTGTATGTGAAACATTCCTGAAGACTGAGGATGAAGAGACAAGAGACTGTTTCGGATCATCGGCAAAAGTTGCCAACTGGTCAATGACTAAGGTAATTTACTTGAATTATTTTTTATTTAAAAAAAATTGATTCAGGGTACTTAGGACCAGGTAACGGAATTTGGTAACAAGTTAGTTCTTTTTAGATTTTTTTTGTTATTGATTAGAATAAGATGGATAAATAGATATCGTTAAGTTACCTAATTTTTTCAATTGAATTTTCCAGCTGGACTTCTCTGATGCGTTCCAATCTACATCATACATCAAAGAGACGAAGACACAAAACATAGACTTATATGTTCCTGAGAAGGAAGAGACCATAGATACAGAATTTGAAACATTACACGATCTGGAAGAAGAGTTCGATTCCCACAACTTCGATGAGTGTTCCAAATATGAAATCATTTCTACAGATAGTCCTGATATCATATCAAGCGGGAGACGGACATCAAGGAAGATTAGATCTAAGAACTTCATTTTTGGGGCTCCATTATCTGAGAATGAAGCGTCTACATCATTCAACAAGAACACATCTATCAGAACGTTAAATTTTGAAGATGAGAGCTTCTCGTTTACTTCTCCTCCTGCAAAGAAGAGTATATCCGTTAAGAAATCATTGAAGTTCTCAGAAACTCCCCCTAATCCATTACGGCATGAGAAAAGTGACTCGAGTATTGGTTCTATGTCATTATCACCGTGTTCCAGCAAATTGAGGGTATTTCCATCAGAATCCACAACATCGATGGAAAGTGGGTTTATATCCGAGCTGGAGGAACCGTTCCTGGATATTGAGGAAATATCAAATTCACCCAAAATGGAAAACTTCAGTGAATTGCTCTCAGGTCAGATTAAAGACAATTTTGAGTTCTCATTGAAGAGACCGTTGCAACGGAGTATAAGTTTCAATCCTCGGCCTAAGTCTTTATTCACAATTAATGAGAATCCGAAGAAGATGAGAGATTATGATGATTTTGATAATATTTCGATTAAACGGAGGAAGTCGAACTGTCAAGGGGGTAAAAGTTCCCGACCCGTGCTCCAGAGGGCGTTTTCTGAAAACAACGCTTCTATTATGTCAGCGTTAGCTAGATGTAAGTATCAGCAGACCATAAGTCCTTTTAATCCTCAGTAGAACAGGTGTTAATCTAGATTTCTTTTGCAGCCGCAGTAGACCCGGATTTAATCGGAGACTTCTCCCTCCCATTCGCACTACCATTGACAAGCGGAGACCATAGAGATTTGAAGTCAATATCCTGTGACACACTTGCCGGATTACTACAGGGAGAATATGACCACTGCATCAGTGATTACAAGGTAATAAAAACCACTGGTCTACTTAGATCTACTCAGTAGACCATGTATTTTTGAATAATCACTGTTTTTAATGTCCTATTTTATGATTGGTGTTTATTTATTTTTACAATAACTTACAAATGCAACCAGTCTACTCAGTAGACCGTCTATTTTTTTCTTTAATTTAAATAGTTTTCATCAAATAATAATTAAGCAGTAGTAACTAAACCGTTAGAACTTCGGTCTACTCAGTAGACCATACATTAAATCTTTTATTTGTCTATTTCAGGTAATAGACTGTAGGTATCCATACGAATACGAAGGTGGACACATATTAGGAGCAACGAACCTGTACACGCAACCACAGATACTATCACTCGTCAACGAGCCCGCTAAGCCTAAAGAGGAGAAGCGGTCTATCCTGGTCTTTCACTGCGAATTCTCTTTGGAAAGAGGACCTAAACTGTAAGTATAATTCACATATGACCTATTATGAATATTTAGGTGACGGTCTACTGGAAAGACCACGGTCTACTCAAAAGATCAGCGTAATTATGGTTTCTATAAATTAATAAATATTATATTTTCTTTCCAGATTCCGATTCCTTCGCTCATCAGACAGGGAAAAGCATAAAGAAGACTATCCCTCATTAAATTACCCGGAAGTGTATCTATTACATCAAGGATACAGATCCTTCTACAAGAAGTATCCGGATTTGTGCTCCCCAACCGGATATACCGCCATGTTGGATCCGGAGCACCGGGATTCGTTGAAGAGACATCAGTCTTCTGAAGGATCTTCAAGTAAACACAGAAATAAGTTTCTATAAATGTGCAATTATGACCTTTAAGGTGATGGTCTACTCGAAAGACCGCGGTATATTCAAAAGATCATAGTAATATTAGTTGTTTTATAATTAATAGTATAAATTTGAGAAATATGACTTCATAGATTTATAAAAGACCGTGGTCTACTCGCCAAACTGCCATGTTGAATTTAAAAATTTATCTTTTTAAAAGGAAAATAATGATTTTGCATTTAATATAAGCGTTTAATTTAAAAATTATTACGGTCTACTGAAAAGACCATGCGGTCTACTCAAAAGACCGACTTGAAAAATATGACAAAATTAATAGTAATAGTAAATCGTATGGTCTTTTCAATAGAAATGACTTTGCATTTAAATTCGAGTTCTAGTTTTTTTTTTTATATTGTAAATAAGAATATTGCCATATTAAAATAATTAAGTACAAAATAGGTTAAATTATGTCCCACCTGTATTTTAAGTTTAGGGTTAAGAGAGCAATATTAAAAAAAAAAAGTTTTGGATATTAAAAAAAAAGTTCCAGCTTTAACCGTCACACCAATAGACATAGTTTAAAAAATTAAGGGGGCTCATAAATTACGTCACATACATTAACTGGCCTTGTGAGAAATTAGTCAATTTTGTTAATTACGTCACATACATTATCTGGGCTTGTGAGAAATTGATCCATTTTGTTGATTACGTCACACGCGTTAACTGGCCTTGTCAGAAATTAGTCAATTTTGTTAATTACGTCACATGCATTATTAGGTCTTGTGAGAAATTGGTCAATTTTGTTAATTACGTCACAAAAATTTTGTTACTTATCACATACATTGACTGGCCTTGTCAAAAATTGGTCAATTTTGTATATTAAGTCTCAAGGATTTTGTGGCCTTTTCAGAAAATGATCACTTTTGTAATTTACGTCACGAGAGTTTTGTGGCCTTATCAGAAATTGGTCAAATTTTTAAATTACGTCACGCGCATCATCTGGCCTTGTCAAAAATTGCCCAAGTTTGTAACAAGAATTTTGTGGCCTTGTTAGAAATTGGTCGGTATTGTCAATAAGTCGCCATATTTGTTATTATTAAGTTGGCCATTCTCTGAATACACTACAGGGACTACTTGGCCTTCGCCACAAACATCACATTCAGAAATATGACGTCATTTATCCCCCTTAATTTTGAAAAGCTTGAAATATTACACTCAAGTGCCATTTATAATAAGTTAGTTTTTTAAATTTTATATTATATTATTACATAAAAAAAACACTAAATTTCAGAACAAATAAAATCCAAAACAATCTCAGTTCCAATTTCAAAATTATTATCCACACTTACTAAATAAGCGCCAAATTTTATGATAATTCCATTTTCAAATACTTCCAAACCAAACAGCTGTTCTTACATTCATTTCCCGCCATTATTTTAGTATAGAAGATTAATACATAACAACAGCGTTAGCGTGACGTCACGCTTCATATCGTCTCTCAATAATACTACATTAGTCGTGTGACGTCATAACAGTGACGTACTACTATATAGAATGCCGCTATTTATCTATTTCAGTTAGATTATTAGCAATTGTATTGCTATCTCGCTCACACTACATAGTAACCATATAATATTGATTAACGTTGGTAAACAAGTTTTCCCGCCATTTTTAATTATGTAATAATATATTATAAATTTTATTATAATTTGAATTGTGTTTGGGTTCGAATTATTTTTAATTTGTAAATAGAACGAAATTAAGGCAATATGTTATACGCTTGGAGTTAAAGATTTTATTTTATTATTACTTTTAGTTATACACGTTTGAGCTGTTAAATAAAAAACAAATTGATGCGTGAAAAAGAATTTCATTTAAAAAAAAATAATGAATTAAAGAAATAAAATAAATGATTGCATTGATAGATAATATTAATATATATTCGAAATACAGATTATATATTGTTTACAATTTTTTTTTAAATATCTCATATATTATAACAAATAAAAAAAAACTGAAGAAGTCTAATATATAATCTGTATATAAAATGTGGCGTGAAAATTGCAACTACAGATTTTTAAATTTTTAGTTGTATAAATAGATACAAATTATATGATTTATTCAAAAATAACAACAGATAATAAAGTCATAAAAAAAATTACAATAATTCCATTTTTAAGCAAAAATAGTATTAATATATATTTGAAATACAGATTATATATTGTATACAATTTTTTTTAAATATCTCATAAATAACTGGGCTGTACAAAAACAAATCATTGCTTTTATTACAAATAAAAATATAATCTGTATATAAAATGTGGAGCGAAAATTACAACTACAGATTATTAAATTTTTGGTTGTATAAATAAATACAAATATGATTTAGGTTTTTTTAATTTAAAAGAAGTAAAATAACAGATAATAATATCAGTTTTATTTTCCCGCTCAAACGTAATTGAGATTTTCCGGTGACGACGCCGCGAAGTTACGCTTATTAGTTGTTACATGTAAATATTACTGTAAGTTACAAATATTCGGTTTATCTATGGAATTGGTGTTGCCAGCCACGCTGAGGTAATATGGCCAATAACCTATAGGATATATGACTTATTTACGACAATTTATCATTATCATAATTTGATTTATTGACATGTTTTATTTAAGTGACTTAATTATTGTTTTATATAGGTCATATATGACCTATTACATCAGATAAGTTGTTATGTTATCGTCAAATTGTTTCAGCGTGGCTATCACACAGACAAACATACATTAATGTTTAAAAGCTATTATAAAGTGTTTTATTGCAATGTAAGTGTAAGGTCATTTGGATTTTGAAATATAACTAATATATAGTAATTGAATACATTGTAGTGTAAGTTGATAAATAAATTATAAAATACATAATATTGTGTTTCATTTTTGTGACTGACTGACTCATTAGGAGTTAATTAAATATATGCATGTAATTTATCTGATTTATGGGCATTTAAATTTCCCGCCAAATATCTATTATTTTGCATTATTAGTTTAAATAACAAATATCTAAGATCTTAGTTATTTTATTTATGTTTGCTAATAGATGGCGCTTGTTTACGCCAATCCGCAATTCAGTGCAATGAGACAATATTTCATAATAAATTTACTAACACACTTTATTATATACCACATGAACATATACATAAAGATAAAAAATAAACAAAGAAAAGTCTCAAAACAGGCGGCCTTATCGCTACGAGCGATCTCTTCCAGGCAACCAAGATAGTAGGAAATAAATCTCCAGAATTTTGGTAGGTGTACTTATTAAAACAGTACGTAATATATATCAAAATTATACACTACTTATATTTGAAATAATTAACAAATATAATTCTACATATACAATAACAATATATATATAATTATTTTAATGAAATTGTCTCCAATTGGTATTTTAATTTAAAGATAGTAATGCTGTTCAATTAAGTTTCAATCTATATTTGACATACTCTTCAATCATGGTTGCCAATAGATGGTGTTGTTAAAAATAAATATTTTTCTATCTTTTCTTAGTTGACATTAGTTTCAATAGATTGCGCTGTAATAAAAAAGGATTTGATTTCCTAGCTACTACTAAAAGATTTAGGAAAATCTTAAAAAAACATATATAATATTAAATCCATGCAATAAATTCTAACCATAGCCATTATCGTTTTGGGATGGGAAGATTTTTTTATCAAAAAGTTTCTACATTTACTAAAAGATGACGTTATTTACGATTAACTTGTAGGTATCTTCTTTAACGGAATAGTACCTCCACCTACCTGGTTTGTTTCAAAACCGGCGTCATTCGTTTCTATTCAGGTATTTAAATGGACTTCAAGCTATTATTTTTGTACTCATAGTTGTCAATAGATGGCGCTGAAAATTTTTTATATAAAAAGAAAAATAAATTTCCAATTTTTTTTATTTGATATTCGTTTTAATTAATTGATTGTAATAATAGTGTTAATATTTTATTAATTCACATTTATAACAGAAAAAAAATTAAATTGTTTCTTGAATCTGAGGTTCTTACATTTACTACTAGATGGCGGTAGTAACATTTAACAACGTTCTTTGAATCCTTAAACTCCAAGTTGCTCATAGAGATACAATATTCTCGAATATATTTGGAATATATTTTTTTTAGTATTAGACAACGAAATGTCAGCGTCAACACGCTTGTTTTCTCTTCCTTTACTTATTTAAATGATATTGAAGTTAATATTATAATACTCATAGTTGTCAATGGAGGGCGTTGTTAGAATAAAATTTTACTATATTTTTAGTTGACATTAGTTTCAACAGATGGCTATGAAATAATAAAAAATTAGTTTATTTACATTTTATAAATTTTGCTTTAGGATATATTATTAAATTGAGATTGGAGTTAGTATTATTGTACTCATTGTTATCAATAGATGGCGTTGTAATAAAAAATTAAGTTACAGTAAATATTATATTAATTCACATTTTATAACAGATAGAAATTAAATTAAATAGATATTTGACTCTGAATTTTTTTCATTTACTACTAGACGGCGCTAGTATGAAACATTTGACTCCCATGCTTTTCCTTTTTTCACTTATTAATATGTTATTGGAGTAAACATTATTATAATCATAGTTGTCAATAGATGGCGTTGTTAAAATAAAATTTTATTATATTTTTAGTTGAGATTCGTTTCACCAGATGGTAAAAAAGTAATAAAAAAATGAGTTTAGCCTTATGATACACACCTACCTATTATTAAATAGAGATTGGAGTTAGTATTATTGCACTAATAGTTTTCAATAGATGGCGTTGTAATAAAAAAAATTGAGCTACAGTATATATTTTATTATTCACATTTATTATCAGAAAATAAATTAAATATATTCTTGACGCTCCGTTTCTTATATTCACCAATAGATGGCGCTAGTAACATTTTACTTGCATCTTCATCCATCGTATCTTTAACCTCTAAGCTGCTCATAGAGAGCTGCCGCAGAATGTTCTCGAATATTTTTGGCGCGCTTTTAGTATACGGCAGCGAAATTTCAGTTTACTTTAACACGCTTGCCTTCCCTCACTTATTAATATCTCATTAGAGTTAACATTACGACACTCATATGTCTCAATAGATGGCGTTGTTACAAAAAAATCTATTATATTTTTAGTTAAGTTTTCACCTACAATAAAAAAATGAATTTATATTTTATTAAATTTAGCTTTATGGCATAATTAAATTGAGATTTGAGTTAGTATAAGTTCTCATAGTTGTCAATAGATGGCGTTGTAATAAAAAATTGAGTTACAGTAAATATTTTATTATTCACATTTATTAACAGAAAACAAATTAAACAGATTCTTGACTCTCCGTTTCTTACATCCACTAATAGATGGCGCTAGTAACATTTAACTCTCATCTTCCTTCGTATCTTTAACCTCCAAGCTGCTCATAGAGAGCTGCCGCAGGATGTTCTCGAATATTTTTGGCGCGCTTTTAGTATTCGGCAGCGAGATGTCAGTTTGCGTCAACACGCTCGCCTTCTCTTCCTTCACTTCCAACGGGATGGCGGTCTCCTTCAAATTCAACGTCATCGTTTTCTTCTTCAATTCCGCTTCAGGGTTCAGCACCTTTTCCCCACTCAATTCTTTCGTCTGTCGTTCTATTGCCTTTGTTAGCACGTTTCCCAAAATGTGCGCGCATTTTATAATATTTTGAGTTTCCCGCGGCGTCAAGCGTAAACCTTCATTACGGATTATATTGTTTATTGTTTTTATATTATCTGGAGAACGCTTTCTAGAGCTATCTGTTGAGAATTCTGAAAAAAAAAGATGAAAGCGTGCAGCTGTCTTTACTTTTTTTTAATATAATGACAAAGACTTAAGTTATTCAGCCTAAATTAAAACATTTTTTTTATTGTCTTAGTTTTTTTTTTAAATAAAAATCTGCTGATATTTTAACTTTAATTATAATTAATGGCAAAGGCATTATCTATTCAATCTATAATTAAATAATGTTGGCAACATTGTCTTTATAATTTTTTTTTACGTGGCAAATGTAGTAGACACTGAGGCGCCTTAGAGTTGATAAGAAAAACAACCCTAATAGATATTATCTGTAGTTCTATAGTATTACAGTAGCTTAAGGTGTTGGAGAAATAATTATAATGGTGGTAGTCTGATTTAATAGAGTGGCAACACTGTAATG
>JAOPUB010098603.1:0-12773 GCA_027564055.1 Neptis clinioides
CTGACGATTCCCATTGGAGATTTACTTATCCCCCACCAGTGGAAGGGGTACTTACACTACACAACACTACCTAATCCTTTTATATTCTCTGACGGACACAATAAATCGAGTGAGATCTTTGAGAAAACAGTGTGAAGTGGTGCTAGTGAAAGTGTATTGCAGTGTATTGTGTATTGCTGGTAGGCTTTGTCCATTATGGTCACGTGACTTTGAAGTGTAATCACCGCGTGTCTTAAAATCGTTCGCAAAAAGATCTCGGCGCACAGACAGCGGAAATAACTTCATTTTATACTATGTAAAGATTTATGTACTACATAATGTCAAATGCACTGTAACAAGTAAATAAAAAGAATTTCCAAACAACACGGTTGAATGGCTCGAGTGCCATTGAGTGGATAGTTGATACCTATTACCTGCTGACTACTGTACACTGTGCACTGTATTCAAGGATAAATCGTGACAATCATACACAGTAGGTACTTGCTTGCATCACAAACCTAATTAAATATTGGATTTATTACAAACTAGCCGGCCCGACTTCGCTGAGGTTCTATATTCTTATGTTATTCGAGGTTATGTTCTTGCAGAACTCGAAATAGTAGTATACTAGTTATATTATGGCTAAATTACACAAATTCTTCATAAATTGTAGCCTATGTGTTATTCTGATGTATAAGCTATATTACTGTAAAGTTTCATCAAAATAGGTTCAGTAGTGTTTGCGTGAAAATGTAACAAACATCCATCCTCACAAAATTTATAATATTATTAGGATGACATCTGCCGGTAAAATCTCGGTGAAGTAGGAACAAAATGGGAATGATTCTAAAATATGGCAACACTGCACTGCCTATACGCGGGAATAGTGTAGCTTCCTATCAAAGAAAGAATTTTGACGTACTCTCACTATATGACACTTAAATGGCCGCATCTTTTTAATTATTGTAAATATGGCAACACCACATAGTCTAGGATGCCTGGAAAGGATTATCAAAATTGGTTTAATAGTTTCTAAGCCTATTTGCAACAAACAAATTAAAATACTAAACTTAATTCACGTAATGCTCCGCTCTTATGGGTCGTAGCGTAATGTTATATACCCTATAGCTAGCCGCGATAAATGGACTATCCAACTCAAATATAATTATTCAATTCGATTTAGTAGTTCTCGAGATTAATGCGTTCAAACTAACAAACAAAAAAATTCTTCAGCTCTACATTAGTATAGATTTAAGCTCCTAAGAGTTTTTGTAACAAAACAATTATTTAAACATAATTTCGGGTAAATGTCCGAATAAAACAGATATCTGAACAAACACCAGTTATCTTGATTTATGTCTCCAAGCCCAGCTCTCTCCAAATAATCTTCAATTATTTTATAGAGACGTCAAACAAAGACTACGACTCAAGGAATATAGTAAGAACATTCTGTTATTGTCAAATGACCGACGTTAGTCTTAATAACTTCCAATGCAACTAGTCGTAACCTAAGAGAAGGTAACACAAAACAATGGTATGACAGTTTCTACTAATGTCACATGACCGACATTAGTCACAATAGCTTCCAATAAAACTTATTATAACCTAAGAGGAGGTAATACAAAACACATCATTGTTACAGTTTCAGTTATTGTCACATGACCGACATTAGTCAATAGCGACGGAGCGAGACGGCGAGAGGGACTCTCCTCAGAGCCAACAATGACGACCATGTATGAAATACTAAAACACTGAATACCATATTTGATATGACTATCAAATAATATCATTACTTGAATATAAGATATATATCTCAGTCGAACTACCTGTCTGTGTAAATATTGCGAACTCTCTAGAAATGACTTGTGCAAAAAGTTACCAGAGTTAAGCAAAATAGCTTTACAAACCGTATTGGATAATCTATGAATAATATTATCTTAAATTATGTTCAGCAAACTATGTCCGAGAAAATAATATGATCAAATATATTGCGTGCGATAAATCACTATTTGCCCTGGTATATTAATATTAATTTTTATGAATGAAGCCTGAGATATTAGAATAATACTGCTAGATTTATAGTTTAGAGAAAAGATAATTCATTCGCCGGCATCGCTACTTTATCTATACTCGACTTAGCAATAAATACGGCATCATTAGACGGCGACACCTCGGGAAACCTAAATATTTGTACGAGTATTCATTATATCGGATTTGTAATTTTACATTTCTAAATACTCATACATTCAAAATATATGAAAAGGTGTTAATTGGATTTTAATAGGTTAATTAAAATTAAACGTTCTGTGTAATTTAAATCAATTTGATTATTATTGTAATTTAATTATAAAGGTAGTTTTTATTAATAACAACTCATGCGGCCAATTTTCCTTTTTAAATACTAAAATAGAGCAGTCGAATATAGGAATATGAATACGTTTCAGTATTACAAGTAAAGAAAGAATAAAGAAAAATGGAAAAATCCAACCATCTCGTAATTCTATCCGCTAAGAAAAATATTTGGTATTGTCGGAGCCACTTCGAGTTCTTTATATAACGTAGAAACAATAAAATGTTCGGCAATAAAGCTACAACGTGACTTTATCTATGCTGAAATGAATCAATCAGCCATCAACGGGGCACTTTCGGTTTATCGTCTCACGTTTCTAACTTTGGATCGCATTCTCCGATATTATTGAGATCCAGAGTGATTCTTTTTTATTGCTACAGTCAAGCATTTTTTCAACCTAATAGTAATCTAAGTGGTTTTCGAGAAGCAATAGAAATATTTTTTAATTGTGGTTATACTTCAGAATTTTAACATGTTAACATGGATATTCGTTTCACTTCTAAGTAACAAAAAATGTAATATTATCTTGTAAAGTCCGTTTTAACCTACTTCTAATTGACGTATCGAAATGAATTAATAATGCTCTGTATATTTCATTAGGAATCAGTAATCTATATTTTAATATGTTAGAGGTTATTTGATGATGAACTAGAATATTTTGGGATACTACGAATTTTTTTGAAAAGTTACTGGACTTGATGACAGTAGGTATCCTGATATCGATGATCTCTAGAGTTTGAAAATTCAAATAAAAAATATAAGTGGTTTAAGCGTATTTTTCAGATATTAGGCTAGCTCATAAGGCCTATTGTGTAAATATTAAAGTAAGGCGTAATATAATATGACAGCTGTAAACAATGCGTGAAGGTCAATCATCAAAGATAATATTACTCGATGTGATACAAAAATAGAAATTATAAATCACGTGTGGCACTTTGATCTCATTTTGCATTTTAATGATAACATTTGCTATAGTTATCAAAGCAATTACTGACATCTTATGACTTGTAGAAGAGTTTGTTGTTTAATAAATACTAGCGAACCGCACCAGCTTCGCATGGTTTCTCTACTATTAATAATATTATTATTATTACTATAATAAGTTATAAATAAATACATGCTGTATTCTATGTACAAACCTTCCTCTTGAATAGAAGTTTCAAAGATTTAAGCAAACAGGCTTATAGGGACAAAGAAAGTGACTTCGTTTTATATTATGTAGTGGAAAATTAAATTAGTTTTTAATGTTAAAAACAATTTCACATACATATTGCCGTTATAATTTATCTCAAAATATTTTATTTACATATTTAATGCTGAGCATGAAATCCAATACTTTAATAAAATATGTTTTACCGCGTATTATACCGCGGGTATAGCTCTCACGCATCGATGGCTTAACGAACAAAGACTTTGTTCGTGTTCACGCTTTACTGTTGTTACAAAGTATGAAGATATTTAATTCATTTACCGTTTATTATTATGATCTATATACTTTAATATAAAAAAGTAAAGAGAAACTACTATTGCTTAAATTAATAGTTATTTGGTTTCTCAAAAAGAATGTAGGGAAAAATGGAACGAAAATAGGTAATATTTTAGCCAAATTTCAGGCTGAAATAAAGCTCCGGCATAAGTAATGTAAATATGTCGTCACTGAGTAAAGTGTAGCGTAACGGTTGCGGTAGACCGCCTAATGCTCGACATTATCGGCATAGAGGTCATTAAGGAGCAACTCGACGCTCAACAATAAAACCTGGCGTAATAAAGTTCACACATGTCGTCTCCCCACAAAGAGAACAAAACTCTTACCCGCTTATCCACTTTGGTCTTACCTGCAAAAGATAAAAATATACTGTTATTGCATGGCTGGAGCACTATTCAAAAATTCTTTGAAATATATTAAAGCGATTTCTTAACGCTACCGCATTTGCTGAAGTATTCAAAATGGTCGCTATCGTAACCACATAAAATTAATCTATACATATTAATAAAAATGTAACGTGTCGAATGTCTGTGCATGGAAATTATCTCAGAATTTTTAATGCAGGGGGACATTTAAAATCTATAGAAGTTAAAACAATTTTTTTCAGAGTTTTTGTATGTCTGTATATAATATGTACATAAAATGTGGCATACAGCCATCTTATACCATATATATCGCTTAAAAAATAATAAAATAAAAATAAAGTCAAAAACTATAAAAAACGTGCGGACAACGTAACTCTTTAATACAAACAGAAGAAACTATATCAATTTAACTGTCACCGTTATAAAACTGTTTCTTGTATCTAGGCAAAGGCTTTTATGCGACCGATCTAATAGTGTTAAAGAGTTCTTAGAAAAGTCTAGAAAAACAACACGTTAAAAATTCAAGATAATCAAGAAATTGGAATCAAATAATTGAAGATTATTCTATTAAAATAAGGTTAGACGGACTAAGTTAATGTTTTTTACGTTTTCTAAGCTAATAGACGCTATATAGACGTTTTCTCCATTGAAAATTTTTGATTGCTATTTATTTAATCTCTGTGTTCTTTTCCATTCATCAGTAAAAGTGTAGCATTTTTTTTAATATAGCTCAGCTTAGGATTTGTATTTTACAGACGGTAAAGAATGAACTCAAAACCTATTGAAGCCGATATCAACTGATTTTTGAAATTTTTTATATCGGATATCGGTGATGTACATTATTTACGAGTAACATAACAGAATAAAAGATGGTGAAAAAAAAATCATCAGGTAGGAAGAGCGCTAGTCGTCTGTATAGACGAAGCTATGGAACAAATTTTTGTATTATAAACTATTTGATATTATAGAGATATTTCGGTTAATCCTCCACAGTTATTTCTGATATTTAAAGCGTCAGTAGCTCTGTGGTTCAAACGTTGGACTCACAATCACAATAGATAGGTTTTGAGTTCAAGTCCCAGTCACTAGACAATTATCGTGGCCACCTTGTGTCAGGCACAAGCATTCCAGCGTTTGTAATACAAACTAGTAAAAATAATAATCAATGTCAATATAAAATCTCTAGGTAACGATGTAAAATAAATTCCAGATTTTAAATTTTCTACAGACATCATTTGAAATCTGAATCTCCTTCAATCCATAATCCTATAAGATCTCTAAATTTATATTGACTAAAAATTTAAACATTTTATTTAACTTTGAATTTGATTATAAAGACTTTCGCTTATAATGAATGGGTACCCCTGACTTCCATGGTTGGACATTCGGATAATCGACTTTCTACTGAACATATTATATCCTTAGTTATGACTACAAGATCAATGTAAGGATACACAATGACATAAGAAACACAATAAAACTAAACAGGAAGGCAATGTTTACTGTAACGCGATATGATGATAATGACCTAACTGCGTCTTTGCGCAGCCTTGGACTAAGCCGCTTCAGAATTATAGTAAACAGTCAAGACAATATTATAACGTTATTTCTTGAGTTTTTAGATACTGAAGATCAAGGTTATTTAAGGTTCCGTAGTAGAACAACATCGGACATATCCATCATCATCCCAACGGCGGCTTACCAAAAACATATCATCTTCCACAATAAAAATCATAAAATGGTGTAGCTAAATCATGATTTAAAAAACTCATATTTTTTACATAATTTACAGTTGCACATGGGCGCCCTCAATCTATAATTTATAAAGATATTGTGTGAATAAAAATAAGTATCAAGTAGGAAACAATTTTGCTAATAAAAACAGTAAAAACCAGTAGAGATACACATATATAATGTATGATGGAAATGTTCAACTTAAATAGTCCTACAATTAAGCATATATCTTTTATGTGTAAGCTATTATCGCCAAAATAGTGAACCTAGCGATTATATTATTATAGCTAGGTTCACTATTTTGGCGATAATGTTTAAGGCGAGTAAAATGTTAAATTATACCTAAATTAAAAGATGACTGATATATATAGTTATTTTTCAATATATTCCTAATAATAAATAAATTTAAAAAAAAGTATGTTCTACACAGATCAGCAGTATGTTGGGTCAACCCAATAGGATATTACTCCTGGTGGTTATCTTTAAATCCTTTCATTCTTTTTCATTTCGAAATCCTTTTAGCCGTTTTTGTGTAACTTAGTAACAAATATCCAAACATTATTAAAAATGCAAACGCAATTTTAAAAAAATCTTTATTTAAATACATTTGAAAGTCTTGACAATCCACAGATAATACATTCCGGTCAACAGTTACGTCACAAACTATGTCAAGGGAAAAAATAATCCATGAATATACATAATTACCATCTAAAAGCCTGACGAGGCATAATTCAAATTCGTTCAGTAGCGCCCTCTACCAAGTGTCGAGTGTCGAGCTTCTAGAATATTCATCAGTCGACTTGATTACACGTACATAGTTGGTATACCATGTCTAATCATTTTGCAAATAGAATTTGTGAATAGAATTGGACTATCCCGCAGATTAACTGTTAATATACATGTTTGTCTGTGCATACTTGATTATACATAAGGACCGCATGTATGAAATAAAACAGAATTTAAACTATACTGGCTCTTGACCATTAATTTCATTTCAATGCTAGACTAACGTTAAGGGGAAAATGAGGAGTCATGAGCCTTGTGACGTTACATTTCGAATTATATTGATTTTTAAAGTTGATCACTGAAACAAATAATGATTAATTAGTAAGACATAACTGGTAAACTGTTAGGTCGCTTGATCAATGAAAAGAATAAAACTCTGAATATGATATTATGGAGAGGGAGACCGCACTATTCTTCAATGACCTTGTTGATTTATTTTTCTCATGTGCGTAATATATAGTAAATGTATCTTTTAAATAAAAAATCTTACAAAAGTTTTAACTTAGTCATTATATATTAAAAATGTTCACGCCTTCGAACTTCAACGAGGCTCAAGTTTGAAGCCAAGAAGTCCCAAGAGCTCTTCATTATACACGCCTGTTTTGCATATTGAGGAAAAAATCCACTTGTAAGAAATGTTAATTTGCTAACTTGCTACATTCTTACTCTTAATCTACGTGTACGTTCACACATTACGGTAACCAGAGAAAGTAAGGCATTTAAATGGAACGCTATTTTTAAAAGCACATTTTGATCCGAAACTTCAAGAAAAATCTTCTGCTGGTGGAGCATGTAATTCTATTTCTAACCTTGAATGCCCAAAAATCATGATTAGGGACTTGATAGTGGGGAGCGTATGGAGAGAGAAACATGCCACACATTATTGGTTCTTACTTTGACGCACTGGAGCAGAACCACCACCGGTTCTGCTCCCGTGCGTCTGTTGCAGGCTTGGCGCCTCAAAAGGGCCCTAAAACTGGCCCCTATAAACGTGAAGTCACTGTTTGGTGGTCTAGCGACGGTGTTATATTTACTGTAGATGTGAACTGTGAATAACTGAACACAACGATGGAGAAGCCACCGAGTTACAAGAGCTGGGGTTGGAAGTTCTTTGTCATTCAACACATAGTCCAGACCATTCCCCCTATAGATTTCTACATTTTTCATAATTAATGTAATTTCTTGGTGGAAAAAAAATTCAACAACCAAGACACAGTTCATAATAGCTTTGTAGAATTTTTTGCCTCCCATCCAGCAGGAAATGCATTGATAGCTTGAGTTATTACTTTAATTCATAAAAATAAAATAAATATTGAGACTAAAACCTATTATTTAAAAACGTTTTAACTAAAAAAAATTAACCGACTTCAAATTCTAATAATGATAAATCGTAAAAAGTCCGTTCCAGCAATAGATGTTGCAAATACACGATTCGAATCACCGTCGTGGTTTGAACTATCTCGTGAGGTTCGTGGCCTCTTTGAATTACTTTGTCCACGTTTATATTTCGCCACTTTTCTCTCTATATTTGCCATCATGGACAGCATCGTAAACCCTTTTTTTTAATCGTCCTGACCAATTGATAAAAATAAATAGTGTAATGTTTTACTTTTTCAGCATTTTGGAACCATTTTTTTAAGTGTTTTATTTCTATTTTTTTAGTGAAAATTAGATTTTCAATTCTTTTATATTAAACAAAATATATTTTTAATGTTATTACTATACAAGCAAAAATAGATTTTTATTTATTTTTCTACAACCAGTCATACCCTATTAAACAAAAAATAAATTTGCAAATCAATTCAGGCGTCTTGAAGTAGAAGATATTTAAATATTAAAAAGATTCCGTGAACGACCTGTAATCTCCTTCTTACTAAAGTCGGTTAAAAACAATCTAACTCAAAGTCTGGAAACGTCCTTGATCTATATTATAAACTTTTAATTGCAATATTTCCATATCAAAGTCAATTTGGAATGTTAAAGCACTTGAAAGTAGGGCTCTTAAAGAAGTTTCACAATCGCCAATACAGAACTGAGCTGTTTTGCATAGAGAAGGAGAGAAGTGAGGAAGTGGGGAAACGGGGAAGTGGGGTCAGAACAAAGAGCTTCTGAATATGCGAGCAGGCGTCAGGCGATCTCTGCGATATGCTAACTAGTCACTTGAAACGTCTGCCCTACTCAATTATTTGTTATAGCTTATCCCCTTATTTGTTTTACGTACTTATCTATACATATTAATAAAAATGTAAGGTATCGAATGTGTGTACATGGAAGATATATCAGAAATAATGCGGGAAACATTAACACACCGATGGAGGCCAAAAAACTTTTTTTACAATTTTTGTCTGTCTGTATCTTGGCACGCGCATCACGCTGAAACGGCTGGACCGATTTGCATGAATTACTTTAAATCCCGTAAAAATGTATAGTTCCCGTGGGATAGATAAGTACTATTCATATACCTTAATATACCGAACGAAATTAAATACGAAATACGAAATTTTGTTCACATAGTTTATTGTCTGGGTTATCACAGGACATACTACTCACTCCAGATAAAGGTACAGTTCCAGTGGGATACAAGGGTTAGTCACTTTGTTCGATTGCGCTACACTCATCTTTTTTACTTTAAAAACCCGAAGCGAAGCGCAGGCGGTTCGGCTAGTTGTTCACTTCAAACTGAGAGATGTAGGTACTAAAAATAAAAAAAAATATTATATATTTTTGTTAAATATTGTAAGTATTCCAAACTAGCCGATCTGCGTGACTTCGTTAACGCTAATTATAGTGGTATTATTTACTTAGTAGTAAAATTCTGCTATTATTGATAACATATCTGTAAATTTGTCAAAAATCACACGACATCTCAAAGCTACAATAAAAAAAGCACAAAATCAAACCTATTCTAAACTAACTGCACTCACTTAAAAATTACATATCTTAAATATATAATAAAACCTTTATATCCCACAGGAACTGTACTTTTTTCTGGGTCAAGTAGTATGTCATGTAACAGTAAAATTACAAATTTTATGTGTACAAAATTTCGTGCCCATCTATTAATGTATGTGAATATAACCCTCGAATCCCACAGGAACATAACTTTTTTATGGGATAAAAAGTATCCTATTTTTGGACTTAAGTTATTTTATGGGAATACGGCTACGTTTTCACCAAAGGTCTAAGCGATTCTGTCGGTTGTTAAATAACAAATCCCTCGCTACGCATCCTAAGTTTCTCTCTCTGGTGGAAACGCAGCCTTAGTTTGATTATGTTTAGTTTGGGTCGGAATTAGAGACGTAAACTTGACATTGGAGTAGAGACAGGAAATTGACTAATGAATGGATTTATGGGCGACCACGAAACGCTGGTTTATTCTAAAAATATATCAGCCTGTTGATTGATATGTTACCGCTGAGCCAAAATGGCGGATTTTGATGGATTTGTCACTAAAAAATTTGTGTTTTAATAAAAATATCTATTGGCTTGATAACAACATATAGTATACCGATTTCTTAGTAACAACACAAGCCCTCAATTTGTCAACTTATCTGTATGTATATATTGCTACTATGTACAAAAATATATAATATAGTATAGTAGCTATATATTTACATAATTAAATTAAATCCAAAATATGCCACACGACACCTTAAAAATAAAGTAAAAAAGCACAAAATGAAACCTAATCCAAACTAACTGTAATGTTTAAGTGAGTACACAGATATACTCCCCTAATCATTGCAATAAGTTTTGTCGACGTGGATTGGGGGCAAGAATGCTAGCTGGATTTCCCCTCTCCCCATGCATGCGAGATGATGCTACCCTAGTTAAACTTTTAAATATATTGAAATGATCTTCTGGAATAAATAATTTTAAAATTGTATTGGAAAGCCTATTCAGAAATTGTTTGTTTGTTGTTTCAATAGTTTTTCGAAAAAAGAGCGGGGAGTACTTTCTGTCAAGTTACTCCGATTATATAATCGTGTCTCGCCAAACTCTAGAACAGCTCGATTAGCCTAATTTTGGTTTGAAACAACTGTGGCGGTACAAAAAATGTTTTTTTTTATTTATTAATGTACTAATATCTGTTACACAGTTATACAAGAAATATGTACAGAAAGGGTGACTCACTAATAGAGATCTCTTCCAGCGACTCTTGAATGTGAGACAGGTTTGAACAGTTTAAGACTGGCTTGCGACCGCCAGCATGCGTATTCGGCCGCAAAATATCTCTGACTTGTTCCGGTCGATCCGCATGTGGGCCAGACTTACCCTTTCCCTTTTCATACCGTTGAAGATATGGTTTTGGTGGATTCTAAGCTCGCACTCAGGAACAACCGAAACCGTAGCATTCTTATCATTCCTCTTGTATGTGAGGTGAAATATGCAAGATAGAAAACGAAATGACAGTTCGTTTGCCCTTTATTTACAATTAAAAAAAAATAAGAAACAAATATTTTATTAAAAGTAAATAACAAAGATAAATGCATAAAATGTATAAAATGTATAAACTTGAAATTATTCTTATTATTACATTTAATAAGGCACTTTATCAAGTAACTACAAGAGCTTTGAGTTTAAATATTTGTTAGCGAGGACACATAGCATGGCGACCACCATCAACAGGTAAACTAGCTCCTGTAATATTGCTAGCTAGGTCACTTGCCAGAAATGCTATTGTTGCTGCCACCTCATCTGGTTTCCCTGGTCTTCCTAATGCATGGGTTTCCTTAGTCCTTTCCAAAAATGCTGCATATTGCTCATCAGACAAACCTCCGCGTTTTTGGAGCTCCGTCAAAATAACTCCTGGGTTCACACAATTCACTCTTACCCCCTTGGAAGCCAACTCCAGTGCTACACACCGTGTAAACTGATCAACAGATGCTTTTGAGATGTTATAAGCTAGAACTCCAGGGAAAGATCTGATTCCATTTACACTAGACACATTAACAATATTACCTTTTGTTTTCAACAAATGAGGTACAGCTAGCATTGTTAGGTAATAAATGGAGCGAACATTTGTGTTCATGAGACGGTCATACTGGGCCAGGGTTGTGGTCTCAATTGTACCTGTTAAAGATAATAATAATTTTACTACTTTATAATAAAGGAAAGTTGTTATTTTATATGTGTAGTGAAATTCCGTTACGTAATATTGATTTTTTACACATTCATCAACATCTGTCAATTTCTGTGGTAAAATTGTGTTACCAAATTTGACTGTTTATGGCTTCGTTTTATTTGTTAATTTCTGTAGTGAAATTCCGTTACTAAACAATGACTTATAGTAGCTTGGCTATTGGTAAATAAATTGACACCATTAAATAAAATATCAGGTAATCACAAATGAGAAGACAATTAATTTAACTTTTCATTTTTGTAATATCTTGACAAAGCTAACTTAATAGCTAAATCTTAGTTTTATCTCAATTCGTTCTGTCATTTCTTACGGGAATAACTTCTATCATGGTTTATTTATTTCAAGAGAGTGACAATTTTTTTTTTGACGAGTATGGCCGACGGAAGGTACACTAAGATCGAAGGGCGCGCTGGATGCTACTTATATTCTACTAACCACGTTGAGTAATGTTTGAATATGTAATTAGTATAACTTTTATATCTTATTACTAATCTATATATTTAAAGTAGTTGCTATACTAGTTCTAGATTTTGTATCACTTTCCGTAAACCTAAAAAAAATCCGGTTGAATTTTACGTCACAAAATATTTGAGTAGCTATCTCTCTGTCAATCTTAGTATTTATATCTTAATCGACTGATATATCTCAATATCCTATATCTTTCCAATAATTTAGGTCTATCTTTCTAAGTAAATCAATTTATGTAGAGATACGAAAATGATAATGTCTTAATTGTATCTAATCTAATAAATGCATATAATATCATTTTAACTGAGGCGCCCCCTTGCCACATATGTGAACACTCACCTCCACTGCTTAGTTTCACTGCTTACACTTGACATAAGGCTAACCTTAATCTAAACGTAACCTAAAGCTATGATGACAGTACTCACGTGACCTTACACTACACTGACTCTACACTTCGACAAC
>JAOPUB010098922.1:0-18795 GCA_027564055.1 Neptis clinioides
TGTTCTCCCCTCCTACTAAGGTAAATACTTGTGTTAGGAGTGGTGCACGTCAGTCCAATGACTGGGATTTGAACTCACGACCTATCGATCGTGTCGATCATGAGTCCAACTAAGAGATTTGATAAGATAATGAAAAAAAGGGAACCTAAATAGATCTTCTTTAGTACAATATGAACATAATTTTTTTTGTAATATGGTCTAAAATCCCGAGTTAAAACGATTTGAATGACGATCAGATGTCCGGCCGGAAACCGGAGAGAGTCCTTTTAGGACTTTTAAATTGACCATATTTTGTATGGTAACCCTGTTGGTATTTGTTCAGAAACTATTCTTTCAAATTGTCTTTACTCCTACCAATAGTGGTATTATTTTGATATACAAACATCCATTAGCGCCATCTGTCATAACTTGAACGAACCACGGCATCTATGGCCGCCGCCTATATGAATATCATGGCTGTTCTGTCGAACAGCGACTCGAAAGGCAATCTTGTTATTTTTTTTTCTGACATGTATATTGGAATGGAATCTGTCTTTTTTATTAATATTCAAATGATGACCATAGTTATTTAAATTCGTAGCATTGATCGATATTGAATAGTTATAAAATTATAAATATTGAACAGATTTCATAGTTAATATAAAATCAAATAAGTAATTAAGATGGCAACGATAAAGTAAGGTAATTGCCCAACATTCAAACACGGTTTTACTAGAAAAGTTTGTTATATACGTAATAATTTACTAGCCGACCCGTGCGATTTTATTCGCGTGATGCTGCGCTCCTATGGGTCGTAGCGTTATGTTTTATAGTCTATAGCCTTCCTCTATAAATGGATGAATGGACTACCCAACACAAAAATAATTTTTCAAATCGAACCAGTAGTTCCTGTGATTAGCTTGTTCAAACAAACAATTAAACAAACAAATTCTACAGCTTCATCATATTAGTATAGATAGTTATTGCATTTACGTTAGTGTATAACACGTCTATTTTTAAAATATAAATATTGCTTTATGAAGAATTAATTACATCTAAGAACAGACGTTGTCCCACTTAAACAGCATTGTTTCGTTGTCCTTAACAATTCTAGAACAATTTAAAATAATATTATTGTAGTTATGTTTGTACCGCTGAGTAAATAAAGACAATATATATATGTACAAACATTTCAAAATATTATATGTACTGTACGCGTATATATGATATATATACCAAGTACTTCACCTATAGCTTGACCAGGAAGGGCAAGATGATAAAAATAAAAGGGAAAGTACGAATTATATGAATTTTTTCTTTTTGTATGAAACGACTGATTTTTCCGCGATTCTCTTAATATAATCGGTGCACCATGGATTGGGTTGTCCGCCATATTGGATTAAGAATAAAATCCGTATAACTTTCTTATATTTAGTAGCAAACTCTCATTCTTTGTCATTCGATACCTATACCAGCGACGTGTACAAAAAATATCTCGTCCATCTTCTTAGGTTGTCCGCCATATTGGATTTAGAAATAAAGCATTATATTTTTAGCAATGTTTTTCATTTCGTAACCAAATCATGAATGTGTACATAAAATAATATGTATAATAGTTCGCCAGTTGGGTCGTCCGCCATATTGGATTTAGACTGATGTATTGTCTGTACACTATAACCGATTGTTAAGATTAATTATTTTACTTGTAAGATATGAGCCGAACATCCAAACATTATAAGTAAAATAAAAGCTTGTAAAAAAAACTTTTTTTAATCATTTCTTCCCACTTAAACCCATGGAGTATGTATAAAACCGGTGACAGGACATAGGTCTTTGTTTCTTCACCCTATAATTTACATCCTTGATAGATACCCATATGAAGTGTGAAGTATGAAGTGAAGTGCTTAAAAATAATCGGTTCACCATCTTAGATTGTCCGCCATATTAGATTTAGAGTGAAATCCGTTTAATTATCATATTTTTCGCAGTAAACTCTTACATTCTACCCATATCTTTGGCGTGCTCAACAAAATATCTCAATTCATATCATAGGCTGTCCGCCATATTGGATTTATAAATAAAGCATTATTCTCTTCAGAAATCTTTTTCTTTTCATAACCAAATCATGAATGAGTACATAAAATAAATAGTTCGCCAGTTTGGTCGTCCGCCATATTGGATTTAGACTGATGTTTTGTCTGTATACTATAACCGATTGTTAAGGATAATTGTTCTACTTACTTACTGCTAAGATATGACCCGAAAATCCAAACATTGCAAGTTAAATAAAAAGCTTGTAAAATTTTTTTTTTTTATTTTATTTCTTCCCACTAAAACCCATGAAGCACGTATAGAACCAGTGACAGGAAATACGTTTTTGTTTGTTTACACTTTAATTTATAACACCGCAATGCAATTCAACAGCCTAGTGCGCGACTCGCTTCCGTTGAGAATGTACGTGCGCGTGCGCAGTGTTTGTGCTTCAAATCGATCTTTAACACGATAAAACATTTCAAAATTTATTATTAAAATAAACTATATGTTTTTAATAATATTTCAAATATTTTTTCGGCGATTTTAAAGTCATTTAACAAGTGAAAGACACGTTATTTTAAGAGAAAGTAATTTAGAAGCTAAACTGTGGCAATAATGTGGTGATTGACAAGTGAAACGCAGCTTAAGTTTTTTTCTAATATTTTAATAAGGTATTTATTTATTTTTTATACATTTACTCCCTTTAATTATTTGTCCTTGTATTTAACTTTATATCCTTATTTAGGTGTATCCTTATAGTATGTTCTGTTAAATAATAGCTTATTTGATATCTCAGTAACAAATTCTCGTAAAATCCATGTATTATATTTAAATACCGTTATTAAGCGTTATTATGTCTGTCTTCCGACATTTTGCTTTAAAGTATTTATTAATTAAAATAAGTGAAATTCGGAAAAAACTTGTAACCTTAAGAAATCTGAAAGTTAACAGAAAGTTTTGTTTTTAAGTGTATTCCAAAAAATACCTTATTTCTTTAATTATAATATAAAATACTTTTTATCCTGGAAAACGGAGATGTTTATGTGGGATATAGTAATATACTTCAAATAATAGATTTATTTATAGAAGATTATTGCTATCCTGAAAAACTATATGAAAAAAGTAGTTTTTTATTGCCAACAAGTTATCATATATAATAATATAAGCTCCAGGTGTACGTCAATAATGAATTATACCTTCTGAGAAACCCTTTGTACGAAAAGGGAATAAAAACTGATGAATGGAAGGACATCGTATGCGGCTTTATTCCTGCTTATTGAAGCTTATTTGCTTTTGTTTGATTTTTGGTATTTGTTAACTTTTTCTATAGGACTCCATTTTATATGGAACTATAAATTTGGATTTGTTAAGACGAACTGTCTTTTTGGAAGTCTTTAATTTTGCTTTCAATCGACCGTCTCTGGTGGAAAGGCAGTCTTATAAAAGCGGTATTTTTATTGGAATTTCTGTAAGAAATAACATTTTATATTTTTCCATATTTTCTATGGCGCGGATCATAATGCTGCACAGACCGACATGAAACTTTTGTAGTTTTAGATATGATTTCTACCTCGCACAGTTATAATATTACTTTACAATATAGTTATGGAATTAATGATTAAATACATGATTTTTATTGGATAGTGTATCTTTAAAAAATAATCATCTTTTCTGACATTTAGTTCATCAGAAAATTTTGAATGTTAGTATTGTTTGTAGCTTTTATATCCCACTAGCCGACCGGCGCGACCTTATCGCGTGATATTCCACCTCTATGGGCCGCAGCTTCATGACATATAGCCTGTAGCCTATCTCGATAAATGTACTATCTAACAAAAAAATATTTTTTTAATTCGAATCAGTAGATCCTGAGATTAGAGCGTTCAAACAAACAAGCAAACAAACTCTTCAGCTTTATAATATTAGTATAGATTTACTGAATTCAATTATTTTTATTAGTTTCATTGAAAACGATTTAATTTTGAGTTTGAAATCCAAGGTTAGGTTATTTTCAAGGTTTTTCTTAGTCTCTAAATATTATGTTATGGCCTTTTAATTGACAAAATTATATTATCCATTATGTTCAATGAGTGTCTGTTTGTTATATTAAAATAACAGCTTTTTACCAATTGTATTTGTATGTATACGCATTACATATACCAAAACAGCATTATTTTTTAAATTTTGTCTGTATATCTGTTTGTTCTAGCTGATCCGAAACGGCTGGGCCGATTTGAACGGGACTTTCACTGGCAAACTCATGTTAGATTATAGGAAGTAATTTAGGCTACTTAGAGTTGAGTCCGCGAAAATATAATACACCTCAGCGAAGTGAGGGAAGGTCGACTATTATAAAATAAAATGAAATAAGCATATTACTAGAATTCTTCCTTCTTTTATAGTAAGAACATATTATATTTTTGGGATATTTTATTTTTTAAGAAACCTTTCAGTTTGTCACGGGTAAAAATATTTTGGAATACTCAACGGGTATTTTTAATTGATTCATACAAAATCCGGTTATTGTACATGCAGCCGTTTATTTTTTTATACGGTCAGTCGTCACACGCACTCATCAAAAGTCCAATGTCCAGCCGACGAACCATAATTAAATATTAAAAACCCAAATACTTTCAGTACAAAAGACAAATGTATCAGTTGGAAAACAAAAAATATTAGTTGACTATATTTTCAAAACAAAACAAAACTTATTTATTACTTACTAGTCGACCCAACCCGGCTTCGCCCGGGTGCAATTTCCCAAGTATAGATTATAAAAAAAAACCATTTAATTATCAATATATTGTTACAAAAAAAACAATATTTAAGCACTTACGAAAGTAAACATATTTTATCGGTATCCCACGCTATATGCTAATCCAGAATATAAAGTATCTGTGTGCCAAATTTCATTGAAATCCATTTAGCCGTTTTCGAGTTATAGAGGAACAAACATACAAACATCTAAACATACAAACATTCGCATTTATAATTAGCAAGATTTTTATATAAACAACTATATTTCGTGTCGAATACAAAATAACTCTGTAACCCATAGAAGGAAAATTCTCAAAAGTTCCTCGTATAAAAACTTTTCGTAATACAGTAATTCCATTGATATAATAAGTTAATGACAAAGGTAAGTAGAAAATTAGGTAGTTTTTATAATTTTCAATTGAAGCCCATGCCAGATGCGCGGTATCTGTTGGAGGTTTCCCGCCCGCCCTACGCGCCCTACGCGCTTCGTTCAGTTTCACTCGCAAACAGCTCCACGACGCACGTCCCTAGCGGACGCTTGACGCGCGAATATTCAAAACCAAATAATATTCCAAATTTAAATATTCATTACATTGTTAAGACTTTTTCAATTAAATGCCAAATTTTGTTGTAGTTTAAACTTGTTATCGATTATTTGTTATAGTTAAAGTGAAGTGTTAGTGTTAATTTATTTGGGTACTTCATCGATATAAAAGATTAAATTTAATTTTTAAAAAATTATTAAATATTTGTTATTTCTACATCATACTATCAGTCAATATTTAATAATAATGTTCATTTTAGACAATAAAGAGTCCATACAATTTTTAAATAAAAATAATAAATAATATAATAGGGTTACTAAAAACAAAAAACGTTTCTTAAACTATGTTAGTATCTCACTAGTAATTTGTGTAAATATATAAATTGAAAAGAGTTTTAATTGTTTTTTAAAATAATAACGATTGTTATACACATATTTTAATAAGGTTTCTCAAGTTTGTTGGATGCGAAAGAAAAGACATTTTATTTAGATTAGGCTATGTTACGCATACAGTTTTCATTAATTTTTATTTAAACTAAAATTTAATTTACATCTAAAATATGAGAAATTTAGATTCAAAAATTCATCTTAAGGGCTCTTAGATTATCATTAAATGATTAGTTTGTATTATGCAAGCTAAGTACAGTATTCATTATAGCGTTGCTAATTACTTGAGATATAAATAAACCAGAGTAATACATAAACTGCTTCTTATCGATACTCTACGGTATTATTTTAAAGGTATTTATTAATTTAAATTTAAAATAATCTTTTGTTGTTTTAAAATACCTCAAAAACTCCTAGGATTCATTTTTAAATGTTTTGGAATTACATGTAAAACTGCTATTAATTAAAATTACTATAATAATTAATTCCTTGTAAATAAATTGTTATTATATTATTATAACAGGCGACAGTTTTTTACTGAGTAAAATCGAGTTTAATTTAAGTAGGTAAATAAATTAAAAGAAAACATTTTTATTAAAATATTTCGTTATCTTAAAAAAAACCTATGTAATTAGTTTTATAAATATCATAAACTACTAACTACTTCTCAGAGAAGCGAGTGTGGTTTATTTGTACATAACTATTAAAAACCTTATTTGAACCTATACTAATTATTGTATAGTCGTTGTTTTGTGATGATTTTGTGAATTTTTCATTTAATAAAAAGACATGGATTTCTAATATAGCAACAAATAGAAGTAAATATACTTACTTTAATTTTTTTTAATAATTAACAAGAGCTTTATTTCCAAGAACTTAAATTATATACTTTAAGTAAAGATAAACATAAAATTATAGATCATCGCTTTTTAATAAGCTCATCTTATTAGAACTAGGCCTTGAGTCAATATGAAGAGATTTCGACGATATATTCTGATTCACTAAGAGTAGACCCTTGTCAACGTACCCTCTTATATTCAATATTGATATCAAAAAACCGGCTAAGTGCGAGTCGGACTCGTACCGAAGGTTATATGTAAATTTAATGTATATGCCGCGGTCAATTTACTAACTGCAAAAATTATTTTATATATAGGGATAAAATTAAGGTATTGAAAACACTAAAACAGCACTATCTTCTGAATAATTTTAATGTCATACAAATCCGCCATATTGAATTTAGTATGACATCATATAGTTTCTTATTAGCGGATAATTAAGACTTTTATAATAGATATTTGCCAAATTGGGTTATTAATAAAGTTATCAGTTTTACGCAACTTATGAGGTAGGTACATTAAGTGTTAAAAATAATTTATTATTATACATAAAAACGGCCACTTTTTGGGTTAAAAGTAGTTTATCAAATATCCCACTTCGAATACAACTACTAAACAAACTGTGAAAAAGAGAATTCCGGACTACAAATTTCTCGTCCCCGGCAAGACGCTTCTCGATCACTCTCTAAACTAGGACGAATCCGGGGAAAGCTGAATGGTTGGCCACCCTAGATATTGTTACATTTTACGGTATATTGTTCAATTTGATTAATTGTGTCGAGTTGAAAATGAATACATCAAAAGTAAACTCAAATGTTAGGCTATCCGTATTTAAAGAGGAATGAATACTGAATAAGTCGCATTCTTAGAAGTTATTATCTGAGTGGAGTAGATCGTAAACGGCGTCGGCAGCGTCGGTGACACATCGCCGCCGCCGCCATCGTGTGATTCACAAGGCAAACTGCGCGAGCGCAAGAATCCTGACGTCAGCGCGTCCGGGGCCTATGAACTACGTTGCGCGGGAATTTATCGAACGGATCAAGTTTTAACTTATAATGTTTCAGTGAATGGGGACTGAGACTAATATTAGATTCACTTTATTTAAATACTAGTCGACCCGACCCGACTTCGCTTGGTTGCATTTTTTCACGTATATTACTGGAATTTATCAAAAAACATTTAATCAAATTAATCAAAGCCTTCGCGTGTTGTAGACGTTACCACTTACCATCGATGGACCTTCAGCTCGTTTGTCCCCTATTTATTATAAAAAAAAATCTCGATATATTGTTGCAAAATAAAAATATTTAAGAGCTTCGGACAGTAAAGATTTTATCGTTATCTCGTAGGAACCCTGAATTTTTCCGGGATAAACACACATTCGTCTGATTCTTAATTAGAGAATTGATAATAAATCCAAAAGAAAGAAAATCAAAATTTAAATAAACCTAGTAAATATTATAAAGTAACTTGAAATCCTGATTAATTCTTTAGAAATTGATGTCTTAATTTTAATTCAAAGAATATAAGGCTATGTATAGTGAGTAGAGTAGAAGCGTAACATTGTGAAAGAACGTAATATTTCGTCCACAGAATAGGTCCCAAGGCGCGTCGGCGTCGGTTCACGCCCGCCGCGTTCCGTTCTCCGACCGCAATGCTCAGAGTTTCTATATCTTTTGTGTCCGTAACCTCCACATCACCTCGTTCGCCGAATTCTACGCCATCGCTGCCGATGCCGCTCCAGCGATCACGACCTTCCGTTATTGTTTGTAGGATAAAGTGCCTAAATTTAATCACTTTTAACGCCATGGTTTTAAAAATAATATATTTAGAAACCAGTACAACTAATTTATCTAGATCATCGCTTCGGTAAGACGTTTCATGACATCCTATTTAAATTAAACAAAAACTGTTTAGTTAGACCCGAACGATAAAACTCTTACAATTATAATACATACGGACCGACACATAAATGCAAAAATGCCTTTCAATTTACTGCATTAGACAACATAGCCAATTTTCCAAAACTTATATCATTTTAGTTTATTAAAAAAATGGTTTCCACAGAAGTGGCTTTTTTTTCAAAAGCATTATTAAGCATTAAATATATACATTAATTTTTAATTACTCCAAAATTTTTTAATTATTTTTTTCTACCATGTATATATATATTAATAAAAGCATAAGGTATCGAATGTCTGTATACATATATATGGAAGAGATATAAAATATGGAAGATATCTCAGAAATTTAATTGCAGGGGGACATTATAAACCTATAAAAGCCAAAAGACTTTTTTTTAGAATTTTTGTCTGTCTATCTGTAATTTTCTACGTGCATCGCGCTGAAATGGCTGGACCGATTTGCATGAAATTTGGCATACGAGCATCTAAAAGGCTGAATAAGAAAATATGATACTTTTTATCCCAGAAAAAAGTATAGTTCCTGTGGGAGAGATAAGTACTATCCACATACATTAATAGATCCGAACGAAATTTTGTACACGTATAGTTTTTAGTCTGGGTTATCACATAAGATACTACACATCCCGTAAAAAAGTACAATTCCTGTAAGATACAAAGATTTTATTCACAATACCTTAATAGATCGGAACGAAACTTTCTTTACACATAGATTGTAATCTGAAGGATATAAAGCTATATTCACATTCCTTAATAGATCGAAATGAAATGTTATACACATATAATTTGTCAGCTTAATATCACATGACATACTACTAATACAAGAAAAAAGGTACAGTGCCTGTGGGATACAAGGGTTATATTCACATATCTCTATAGATTAGTAAGAAAAGCGTTTGAACGAATGAGATCTTTACGTTAGGGTTATGTACAAATATGAAACGAAGAGAGAATACGAAAAGGTATAAATAATAAATTAGAAAATGTAAAAGTATATCTGTCTGTTACTCGATCACGCTCAAAACGAAAAATGATAGGAAGCTACACTATTTATAAAGAACAAAGGTGATACTGTGTTGCAATGTATATAAATTTTAAAAAATAATTCAATCGTTCGTTCGGTTCGTTTCTTTCATTATGTTCGATTGTGTTATACTCATCTTAATTAACACTGTAGGCATATGGCTTATATTTTTACCCGAAGCGAAGCGCACGTGGGTCCTCTAGTCTGGAATAAAAACTAGCATTACATAGTCGATTTTAATTTCGAGAAAGGAACTTTCTCGTTTCATTACATAATTAAATGAAACATTCATTAATATAGTTTTAGCTTCTGTACAAGGTCTTTTATATAAATTTTGAATCCTAGCTCACGACATCGTCAATGTTTATTAAGAAAAGCATTATTCAAAGCATTTTTTTAAATACTACATATATCGACAGAATGTGTAGAAGTAATATAGGAACAAGAGGGTGTTTAGTATATTAGAATTATTGTATTGTTAATGTTTGTTGTCATTGTGAATATGCACAAATATAAATATTAAAATTATATGTGTGTAAGAAAAAGAAGTATCTATTATTTAAGAAAAAACAGCAAGTGTAAAATACAATTTAGGCTATTTTAATTATATCTTGATTATTAATAACTACTTTAATTATATTATGATACATGATAACTTTCAATTTGGCTGGACTGTTTCAATTTTTAAAATTATTTTCGTTGTTAAAGAAATTTTTTGTACGTTTTTAAACGATTATTACGCTAATTTCATCATGACTATAATTATTTTCAAGTGAATTTTAAATAGGTTAAAAATATCGAAAGTACTTGAAACATTTTTATAGACCTCAGGTAAAAGCTCCCAAATGTGGGACAAATTCAGAAAAAAATGTTAATCCAATTACAAACTTCTAAAATTACATAAGTTTGTAATTAATCGTAACAAAGATTTATTATTAAATAGACACATTTTGTACTTAGCACGATGGCGCTGTTTCTTTAGGTAATAAATCATAAAAAATTACAGTGTGATATAAATACAGATTTTTACTTATACACTCCATAATGTTTTATTATTGTTAAAGACATTTTCTCATGTGATAAATTCTGCATTTAAGTAAAAGATAATCTTGAAATCTTTCAGTTCTTTAATAAATTCCAAAGGGGGAATCAGGTATCCTTTCCTTTCCGTATATTGTTGAACATAATCGTGTGTTTACAAACTTACTAATCTGGGAATATCAATGTAAAACTTGAATATCAACGTTACTGTAATACGATTCGGATGAATTTTATTTCGAACTAGTAGAACGCGTAGAAACACAAAACCGTGATTCTTAACATCGGTATTAAAGCCTTCGACGTTTGCTCAGCTACAGCTCACGTGAAAATTTACTTTCTCCCTCTGGTAAGAAAATGATTTTTTGAATAGGGGTTTCAATAGGACTCTTAAGGTGATGAAATAAAAAGCCACTAAAAATTCTACATCCATTATATTTCAACGTCATTAGTTGTGATAATTAAAATTAGTACATTTCTGACGCTTCAAAATCTTGTTATTTATACAGAGACCCTAGTGAACTAAACCACTTACGTAATTAAGCTTCTCTCGTGTATCAAATATCTCAAATCGGTAAACTCATATAACGAAAATAAAAAATCAAAATGATGAGATATCGAATGGAAGTTGAGAGATTATAAAAATCAGTCTAGACAAAGAAACTTGTGCTCTCAAACCACATCGGTATGTTAAATCGACGCCGTCGGCCTTAAAACTAAAGGAACATAAATTTAGAACCTATAATAAATCTTACCCATAATATTAATTGTACAGATAAAATAGTACCAAAAATTCTCGTAACTTGTTTGAATTTAGAGATTCTGGGGCATTGACTAGTTAGAATTTATAGCTAAACATTTAAAACAGTCTTGTTCATGGCTCGTCTCATAGAATAAATAAAAAAGTTAATACCATATATAATACATTATGTTAAAAAGCATTACCTTTGAAGTCTTTACGTTACAACGACACAACATCAATTTTACCGACTCGACTCAAGAGTACAAAAGTAATTGATAGGCTATCTAGTAGTAGTGGCTTTGAAAGATGTCAGGTAGTGTTTGTTTGCAGACGTCACAGTTTAAAACCGCAATATCCAATACGTAACACAAGTCAACTCATAAAAATACACACTTACTGCCAATGGAAATATCCCACTACTGGATTTTTGTATGTTCTTGGTCAAAAGAAGAGTATTAAAATATCAGCTTAATGTACGAAACAATTTTTCAACGTGTATTTTTTCAGATACTTATTTCATATTATCAACTTGTTTCAGTTCATAATTTTATTTGTATTTTTTAAGGTTATTTTACATCTTGTAGTTAGTTCTTTTCGTCTATAATGTGTTGTTAGACTAAATCATTATAAAATTTGTAGAGCAACCACTACAAATATTACATGATATATTTTTGATATTATAAAATATTTTTATAGAGAAAACTAGAACATATTCAGTGTCAATGCATAACTTGTATATAGATTTATTTGACCTGTTATCGCTCTTAATAAAATTATTCTAAAGAAATATCTGAAATAATATTGCATATGTGATTAGGTTTTTTTTAAAGATTTCTAGCAGTTTGGATTACAAACTACTAGTATTTATGATTTGAGTTTGTTGTTATTGTTTTAAATGCGTCTTTACAAATAATATTTACGGTAATATCTAAAATATAACAATGAGTACGTGGATCTGACATTTTTGTATGATTTTACATGTAATGATTTTACTATTACAATAATGTCAGTATTATTAACATAACTAGCTTCCTCTATAGTAATATTTCTCGATCCAAATGTTTACCTTTTTTCTAACTTAAATTGACACAGGCTTCACTCGGAATCAACCGGCCGAAAAATAGAATGTAATTTGTAGATAGGCTTAAAACTATGTAGTTGTTTTAGTAATAGCAACCAATACTCCTTATAACTACTTCTGACGTGTTCTACCTACCTGTGCACAGCTCATAACTTAATTTAAATCGCAGTCTTGTCATGTCAATATCACAATGAAACAGACCGACGTCGAATGAGAGACGGCAAGTGTTTTGGCAGTGTAAGAAAACGATACAAAATCTGTAATGCGTAGGATAATTAAGATCACAATACAGTTAATACTTACTAATAAACTTATCTTAGCCGAATACTTCTGGCGGTGACGGATATTGTACAAAGCCAGCTAGCTAATTATTATAATACTTAATCACACACTTAGATATAAACTTTATGTAAACTTGAATTTAGAATAAAATGGATGATATTCTAGCTAGCATCAGGATAGAGTAACAGTACAAATAGAAACATAATCACAATTTTCTATTTCAGTTACCTATATTTAAATATTAGAGATAAAATTCACAATTTTTTAAATCAATTTTTGCATATTTGATATTGAGCACAAATATGATGTTCAAAAGTACACTTAAAATCAATCAAGGAATGTCTCTTAAAATTACATGTACATTGATGTACAGAAAACAGTTGTGCGAAAAACCGTCACACAATTGTTATAATTGTACTCTAACATAACTCCTTACAAACAAGTAATACAGCAGGAAATCAAATAATCTGGATTATACATTTACGATCAATAGGTAATAAAAACTATCATTTAAGATGAATAGAACTACCGCGCTTATTCAATAATCGCACTAACAGTATTGCTTTGTACCGGCAATGTACAAAATGTGTCACCGCACGTTATAAATCATACACCTATAACATAAACGCACCAAAACCACTTTAAGACTAATTCAAAACTGATATAAATACTGTCATGTGTAAATGTTCCGATAATAAATAGATGGGGACACTGTCAATGTAAAGAATACAAGTGGCGTGAGCACGTTTACGCTACAAGGTAGTGTTCGTGTCGATAGTCGTATAAACTAGTTAGTGAAGTCAGCGGAAGCGTCCTCAGTCTTGTTAATCTGATGTGAGCCAACGCTTACACTCCAGGATATATTCCCGCCACACTGAAAAATATTTTTATTTTAATTATTAATATTCCTTAATAAGTGTAATGTTATAAAAAAAAAGATGAATATTAAATATTTATAAAATGACGAATTTCTCAGACCAAATGCAATATCTCAAGGCTGGTGTTGAGGCCCTGGGGGTCGGTGACAAAAGAGTGGAGGCCGTTATTTTTTCTTGTCGAGTTTATTCCTTTCGGATTATTTTTTTTTTTTTTTTATTTTAGTAATATAGCAGTCCTAATAGATAATACTAACACAACAGTTTATTAAAAAGCCAATCCGGCGAGATTTGAAAATCTCCGGGCATGCGAATGCTACTTTACATAGTAAAAAGAAAAACAAATAATTAAAAACTTCTGAATGTCAAGTATTTATAACACAATGGAAAAAGGACATAAAATGATCTTACCAGAATGTTTTATGCTTCAGTGGACTGCTCCACAGGTTCGGTGCGCGGTTCGCCTGTGCTCACTGTCTTTACTTTGATTTCTGCATCTTTTTTATCATCTTTTTGTTCCTCTGGACCATTCTCAACATCCATAGAGTCCCCGTTGGATCCATTAACTTTTTTACCGTTTTCAACAGTCAATCGTGAACATAAGTCACTATTACTTGCGTCGCCATTTTGAGTAACTGTCTCGGTTTCTCCATTTGTTTTTCCGTTTACTTGAGAATTATCATTACTTTCTATCTGTTTGTCCTCTGTTTTGTCTTCTGTTTTATCTTCTTTTGTTTTTGTTTTATCGACTTTTTCCTCTTTTAGCATGTCAGTGCTTTCGGTGGTGGATTTATCCGTTTTGTCAGTATCCATTGCTTCAATAACTTTTGAACTACTTTCCGTTACCGGCCTCACAGGCGCTTCTTCTTGTTTATCTTTACTTTCCTCAATTTTTTCTTCAGTCGTAATTGCCGCTGAAGGGTTAGTTCGTTCAAGATGGTCTATATCATTCCCGTTTTCTTTAGAAACCTCTATTTTGTCTTTATCAACAGTTTCCTGTTTTTCTTTAGTGGATTCAGATACATCTTTGTGAGATTCTTTGTTATTTATAATAGATTCCATTTTATCATCAGAAGATTCCATGTCCTGATCCTTCTTATCTTCAATAGATTCATTTTTATCACTATCAGTTTGGTTTTGGTTCTGTTCAGATTGAGAATCTTCTTTTGATTCAGATTTTTGCTCACATATTTCAATTTTACTCTCAGGATTTTCTGAAGTATCCATAGCAGATTTCGATTTATCTTCAACAGAATCGATTTTCTCCTTATCAGTTTCTGTGTTTTTCTTAGTACATTCTGTCTTTTCACCTGCAAATTCTGTATTAACATCTTTCTCAGTTGCCGATGTATCTTGTGCAATGCCTAATTCAGTTGCTTCTGCGTTTTCTTTTCCTATTTTAACCATTTCTTTTTTTACTTTACTGTTTAATTTGTCACTGTCTGCCGTTTCTATACTTTGTGTTGTTTCTTGTTTCTTTTCCTTTTCTACATGTTCTGACAACACAGGATCAATGTCAGATTCCATTGTTTCTTCGAGGATAGGATTTAATTGCTGTTTTAATGGAATACTTTCCAAGTTCGTAACATTTTGAACTTTATTTAATATATCGACACATTCTTTTTCTAACTCTTTGCCTGCATTCTGCAATTCTTCTAGGATTTCACTTGCAGGCTCTTCAACAACAGGTTCTATGTCAGCTACAATATCACCTAATTCAATAAGATTTTCTTTATCACCTGTTATTTCTTCAATTTCTGTAATAACATCACCCGATGTAACTTCAGCGATCGGCGCCTTTTGTTCTACCGGCGTTTCTTCTAGAGTTTGTTTTGGCACATCAGTAGTTTCCTTTTCAATAGTTTTTTCTACTCCAGTGTTGTCACTGGTATCTTCTCGTTCAGCCTTCTCTAGTTTAGCGGTCTCCACGGGCTCGATAGTATCTGTTTCCATTTTTTCAGTCTCTGGTTTCTCACAAACTTCTGTTATGATTGGTTCAACGCTAGAAACAGGTACGTCAGTAGTATTTGAATCAGTTATATCTTCAATTATTGCAGCGGGTTCTTCGGTAACAATTTTGTCTTCTCTAATACCTTCTTTTGGAAGTGTGTTATCTTCTTCTACTTCCATTTCTTCTAATAGTTCTTTATTTTGTGTAGTCTTTACGTCTGAATTAGTCACGTCGCTACTGTTATCAGTCTTTGGAATTTTAGCTGGTTGCTCATCCTGAAATATTATAATTTTTATTATTTAGATATTAAGTCTTTTATAACAGATTAATAAAGAATGTATGTAATATATCACTTAAAATATTTTTCAATTTGATTGATAATGAAATAAAAACATGAATATAAAGATTACTCCTAATTGTTAAGTATGATATTAATTAATTTATGGTTAATATCTTACCGAAAATTCTAATAAATTTATTTAATATTACGAATTGAAGAAAGGAAGAAAAATAGGGTTTAGTCAAATTTGCATGCAAATAAAGATATGTAACTTATTTGCAAACACTTTATTAAATCTAAACAAATTTTAATTGCTATGACAACATTTAAACAATATAAGTGCATAAAATCTTAAATAACAAAAATTGAAAACATATATTACATAATATACAAAACTGAATAAATATAAATTGCAATACATAACAAAATCATGACAAAAAAAATCTATGCAAAGTTATTCAATTACGCATCACCAACACCACCAAATTTTTATAAATATATCCATTCCCAAGCTTTAATATACACAAATAAATATTTTATGGTTACATATTCAAGATTTTATTTTAACTTTCGTAAAAATTCTTATGGCGAAAATAATAAAGAGTTATGTTTTAGAATTAATAAATTCCTGCATTGCTCTACTCTACAATTATCATATTAAGACAATTGTTATACGGAATAATACACTACAATTAATAATTGAAATATATATCAAGTTAGAAATATATCTGTCAGATTTTATTTCTGTAGATTTAGAGCTATCTATACTAAATTAATTAATCCCAGAAAGGACCATGGCGAAAAAGATGAGCCTTGAACAAAGTATATCTTTTAATTTTGTATTTTTTCTGTGTATTACGTAAGATTTATATAAGCCTATAAGATTTTTTGTATTTCATAGTTTTTCAATTGACTATTTTAACTTTTATATTATAATATGTACCTGATTTTAGGGTAAATTCAAATCTCTAATAACTAACTAGCTTATAACTTTACTAAGACAATAGACCGCCGACCAGTGAAGCTCTTTGACAAACTTTGTAATCGTTTAAGCAATCCGAGTCGTATTAGGTATAATACTTGCACCTTGCAGATAACCTTTTTTGTGTAAAAGAAATGGGAGATGAAGGTAGATCATATAGAAATTAATAAAATTCCCATACTTCGCTATTTGGATTTTTATAACGAAGAAAAAGTATTAATCCAAAATATCGATGTATTATTTAAATCTGTATTAAAAGATTCTTATATAATATGTATAATAAATGTATTAAAAGAAAGACTTTGAGTATGCGATTTTATACAAAAAACATTTTGCTGTTGATACGTTTAATAAAAAAATTTATATTGCATCTTTTACTTGACTGATTTGTTGATGGGAAAAATATAAGGTCTTGGCGGATTTTAAGACAATTTGTCTAACGGTATTTCAAAATTATTTCTGGCAACACTGGTTCTAGCCCACATATCAGCAAATTCGTTTCGATTTTACCACTGTGGCTAGGTTATCTAAATTAATTTTATAGATAGTTTATTATAAAAAAGATTCCTAGAATTTTATGTAAAACAACTTGCTAAACTAGTAATGTACTCATGTACTAACACGTCTCTCACAATTTGTAAAACATAACAAACACCGACGTTAAGATAACCTTAGAGAACTGCGAAATTATAATCAATAAATTTTTTTAACTTCTGGTAATAAAAAAATAGTCTCGTCAAAAATTAATGGATTACACGTATTTGAGATTTATTTCAGTTATAGTTGTTGAAAATTATATAAAGATCAGATAGAACAATGTATGTTCTCCATTGTCCTTTCTGATTTGTCTTGAAAAATCGGGATAGCCCATATTATATTGAGGAAAATGATATAAAATCAAAATATGTTGCAAGGAAAAAATATATTTCAACGGCTAAAAATTTGACTTTGTATTTGAAATAATATTTCTGGCAATGTAAAGGTTGTAATTTGTATATAAGTCATCATACTGCAAGCAAGCTATATCATGTCGGCACCTGTGGATCAGTTTTGCGTTTATTAGAAGTGGCCAGCTGCGTGAAGGAGTGGATCACCGCGAAGTCTTCTGTCGCCTCCTTGGTTAGGGGCGCGTTACCTTCGCGGCTAACGAGAGCCGCGTACATGCCGGCGCAGCGGGCTGCCTCGGCTTCTGTAACATTATACATCATACTCTTACTATAGAAATAAATTAATTAAATGTATTCATGACTAAAACTGACTTGTAACTAACATTTTTTAGATTTGTTGATGATTTTTAAGAGGCAGGCAAATAATATTTACAGCCAGACCTAAAGAAGTGGAACAACTGAGCTGAGAAAAATAGTTTCACATTGTTAAATTAAAAATTATTATTTGTAGGTATAGTGTTTTAGGATCGATACATTCAAACAAGAAAATATTTTTGAAATTTAAAAAGAAAAGCGAAGAAATGCATGATATGACTTTATACAACACCTTTAAATACTTAATAGTTAGAATAGGAGTCACAACATAAAATATTACTATCGAACTGAATATTATTCAACACAAAACACATTATATTTTGTGCTCTACGTTTAGTAGAAAACCCCTCAGCATGTTAATCATATTATAAGTGACAAATAAAAGTCATTAGACTTACCTTTTACAATATCAGTAAGAAACAAGACTTCATCAGCCTTGCAGCCAATATTCTCAACAATGGAGGAATAACTTTCAATCTCTTGTTTGGGACCAATAGATGTATCAAAATGTCCATCAATATATGGAAGCAAGTCTCCTGCAAGAGATTTTTCAAAAAGAAGCTTCTGTGCTTGGACTGAGCCAGAGGAATAGATATATGTTTTTTGCCCTTCAACACTATGCCATTGCTCCAGGGCTGAAGACACGTCGTCGTATACACTGTAAAAATCGTATACATAACATCAAAATATAGTAAAGCTGTTTCTTGTTGTTTTACATTTGCCGACTTTAAGAAATTAGCTAAATCCTTTCACCTCAAGGAAGCAAAATAAAGCTTAGTCCCATATTGATGTAATTTAATAAATCTATATATAGTG
>JAOPUB010099029.1:0-12757 GCA_027564055.1 Neptis clinioides
AATCTATGAATCAAAGTAGAGGAGAAGTGAAGAGCGACCATCATCCATCTGATAACTGAATGATATATTTTTTTATCGTTCTTATTAGGCACTGATAATAACGATGTTAATTGTTTTTAAATGTATGTCTTAATTAATTTGGCAAGATTGACCTAATTTTAAGTTACAAATAGGACACTGCATGTTTACTAGTGATCGTGAATCTTACTTTCTAATACTTATTACTACTTTTTAAATGAACAGTACCTACAATATAATTTGATTCTGTGTTATAATTAATTAAGAAGTGCTTCATATATCAAAATTCGCAAACGGTGAAATATATGAAAGCTAGTATATAACATACTGAATATTAGTTATTTAATCGTAATATTAATATTTTTTTTGTTTATCTACTGTTCGGAATGTTTTAATTAATTAATAGAAAGTATTTTAAATCTTACCAAAGATTGAGTGAAGAACTCGTTATCTTTGTCTTTAGTAGCGGGCGCAGTATCGGCTCTGCAAGGCGACGTCGAACTGTAACTTAAAAAGAAATCAATTCAATAATTCAGTAAAATCAGTCAATAAAAAGATGAATTGGAAATAAAGAAAATATTAATCTAAAAGAATTGACTAGGAATATTTTTAATTTTACTATTTTTGACTACTGATAATCATTTTTCAGTATTTAAATAAATTATTAAGTGCAAGTTATTACTACAAAGAAGAATTTAAGCTGTCAAGTGTTCTCTGTGGTTCCAAAGATTCAGCGTCTGTCCATGGCCCCCCAAAACTTGCTGATGTTGATCTCGATTCTAGAAAATAATGAAGAATTTTTAAATAATTACCATAGAATGTGGTAAAAAGATTATGGCTACATAGAAAAATGTAAAAAAAGACAACATTTCCTAATAAAAACTTTAATTTCCTTTAATAGGCTTTAATTCACGTTATTTATCGCACACACATATGACACGCTACTCAACTATGTGTCTAAAATATCTGTAGTTGTTGTTTGTTCACGACTATGATTAATGATATGGATATCAAATAAATACTTTTAACGAAATAAATACGAAAATTTGGTGTGATAAGTAGAAAAAGCTTGTATCAATTATTTTTAAAATTCTTTCTTATTATTATTTTATAATAATTTCAAACATACCTTTTTCTCTATCATTTCTATTCGGTGAATTTGCAATACTTCGTCGTGCAATTTCCTCAAAGGTAACGGGAGAATACATCCGTCTCTCTTCCACCGGTGAAGACACGTTTTGAGCTTTCATCGTCGGTGACGGTACAGATATTTGATTTTGAACTGTACTGTTAAGAGAATTAGGTCCTGAATTGACTGCGTTTGGAAGATGATAATTTATTTCTTTATTTGAATTTAATTCTTTATTATCTTTGTTTAGGTTTTGTGCTGAATGTTCGGCAATACTGTCTCTGACGTCAGCGGCTCTTTCCCATTCTAATTCTATTGGCTGTATTTGTTTTGATATTATTTTTGTTATGTGAGGTCGTGATTCGCGATCTTCAAGCCAGTAGGTCTTCATTGCACCTGTATATGATAATAAAAAGTAATATTTAATATATCTATATAATTATTAATAAAAAAAAATATGTTGAAATATAAAATAAAAAAATCGATTCCAGACAGAATTCCAGAATGACGGTTTGTAACAAAAGAACTAAAAGCAAAATCAATTCGATCAAAATCGTATTTTTAAAGATTTTCACTTAATTTTTCCTTCGCCTTTACTCATTTATACTCAAGATTTTTTAAATTTTATTTGGTGGAACAATACAAACAAAATTTTAGTAAATTTAAGTATATACTAAAATAAAATACAACAAAAAATGAAACTAAAATTTTACCTCTTGAATTTCTTGAATTACCTTTGCCTTTGACCTGAATCTCTCCCCTCTCACTGACAATATATTCCGGCGACAACAACTCCTGCGTTGTCTGTGATATATGAATCCTCATGGCTTCTGAAGTAGATTCCATCCTAGAAGCAGTGTTAACAGAGTCTCCGAAGAGACAATAGCGAGGCATCTTCAAGCCAACTATACCAGCGACTACTGCACCGGAATGGACGCCTACGCGTATGGATAAATGGGACCCTGGAAATCAAACTTAGATTTATAAATTTTAAGTAATATTTTTAACTGTGTCATTAAAAGTGTAAGCGATTTAGTGTTATAGTAAATCCTTTCAGCTACATTCAAAGGTTAAAATTTTTTTAATGGCAAAATTAATTCGTATCTCTATAGCCAACAAACAAGAGAAGTGACCTATTACTTTGACGAATCGGAATATTTCCCGCCTAAATGATGCAAACGGACATATTATTATTCAGAAATGTTATAATATTCTAAATAAATTACTCAAGGGTTAAGGTTAATATCGATATCAAAATACTATTTAAATTTATATTTACATGGAAAAGTTTCCCTAAAATTACTAGATTTTTTACCTGTACTAGGATCTTTGAGATCAGTAATAGCTTCAACCATATCAAGAGCCATGTCACATACTTTTTCAGCGTGATTGTCTTCCTTTTCCGGTGCACCAGAGACAACCATGTAAGCGTCTCCTATAGTTTCAACCTGTTAAACGAGTATAGCTTTGTGTCTATGCTACTTTCTATATAAGGTTTTGTTTGTTATGTATTTTTTAACCGTTCAAGCTTAATCAAAAATAAAAAAAGAAATTGATCTTAATTTTGAGAATATTGGTAATAATTTTATATATATATTTACAAGAACTAAAATTGATAAATGTAAAAAACAATCTTTTACCTTATAAACTCGGTTTCTCTCAGTGAGGGTATCAAATATTGAGTACATTGCGTTCAACATAGAAACCACCTCCATCGGTGTAATTCGCGAACAAATTTCAGTGAAGGTGACGACGTCAGAGAATAATATTGATACACTATCGAACATCTGGAATACAAAAATATAATTTAAGAAAATGAACATATATTAGTCAAGGTTAGGTGGCTCTTTGATTTTTTATGACTGAATCTAAGATGAAATCCTGTAAGCTGAGAAGAAGAAAAATATAAAAAACGAATCTAAAAACAGGATTACTTTCAGTTATATAATCTATTTGAAATGTTAGTCGTTTTCTTCTGGTAGAAAATTTATTTGTTTCAAAGTAACTCCAATCTACGAAAAGCTCAAGGAAAGTAGGCTACGTTAGTATGGACACATAATGCGAAGGGAAGATAGCTACTCTGTAAAGGTTGCACTCAATATACCAGTGATACCTCGAGGAAGTGGAAGGCCTCCTGCTACCTGGTGGACCAATGTCGAGTCTAATATGACGACCCAGGACAGAATAGCCTGGCGAAAATGTACAAGGAGACCCGACCCCAAATGAAATGGGACAAGGTCAGGATAAAGAAGAAAGAAGAAGAGTAAATTTATTATTTTGTTGATATTTAATCCAATTTCCCTCAATGAAACGGGCACAAGTCAGTTAGTAAAGAACAAAAACCAATAGTATTTTTAAACTGATATTGCATCAAAATTTATATAAGTCTAGTAACAGCTGACTAGATCATTACAAATTGTAGTTAAGAACCAATTCGATTAAATGACCTTCAAAACTGCACGCTACGATACACAGCAAGACATACAAAAATATGTACAATATATAATAGGAGGATCAAATAGTATGTACTTTTATATGTACAGCAATTAGGTTTATTTTGTAGTTACACTATATAACGTTATAATTTCTCAACGCCGCAGCAACCGCTTTCTAAATTATAAGCTTAATTTACATATAGGCTTAGAAATGTTTCTAGAAACTATTACTAGAAGCCGCTGAAAAGATATTTCTTTAAACTAATTTTATTTTATCAGAAACCTGATAATTTTTTCGACTGTTATCAAATTTCTTTGAAGACAATGTGTTTTATTTAAAATTTTTATGTTCGTATCCGTGTATAATTTAGTTAAATGAATTAATATCAACTAACTAATTGGCAAGAGTACTGATGGGTAGATGCTGATCAACCCTTGGGAACAAAGAGACCCTTGGCCCTTTTGACGAGAATGGATTGCTTTTTAACCGTAACCTAGTATGTAATTAAATTTGATACAATACTTTTTATTATTTCATAACGGAGTTTTTTTCCAACTTCCAAGAAAAATTTGATGCATTCTAATGTTTTACTTACCTCACAAGTATCAATGGGATTCTCTCCATTCCGAAGTCTGTCAGCAACTTGTTTCGGTATCATCTGATATAACAGTTCATCCGTTCTTTTCATCTCCTCGTCCAATTTTCTCATGGATTCTTCTAATTTCTTACTTTTCTGTTGTTCTTGGTCCAATGCTAATTTAAGTTCAACTGATTGTTGTGTACCAGCGAGCATAAGATCTCTAAAGTAAAATACAATAATGTAACGAAAACTAATGTATTGTTCTGGTTATCCCCGAAAACATTGTTTTGATATTTTGAAAAAGAAATATTTTATGTTCCGCGCTAATGTATTAAGGTCCTAGTCTTTTAACATTTTCATTCTAATTTTTTTTACGTTAACTATTTAATCAATTTTAATAAAATTTAGCAAATGTTTACACTGCTCCAAATTTGTGTACATAGATAAAATCCTGTTTAGACAGTAAAAAAATCCATATATTCAGCGAAGAGATGGCGGGTCATCTAGTAAATAACAAAATTAGTGACTCAGTAAGTTCGTACTAAACTTTATAACCTCTAAACCGCAAACGCTATAAATGAAACCGCAAAGTAAGAAAAGTCGTAAAATATTACTAAGAAACATCTTAGTTTTAAAATATTAGCGATTTAACTATTAGGTGTAGGGCACTCTCTATTACTAACTACCAGATTATTATACTAATTTGTCTTATAAACTTCATTTGATAAGATTTTCTTATAGAGAACATATACTCATCCTATGATTTTTTCCTTTTTGTTTTAAAATTATTTATTATAATATATTTAAAAATTGCAATCGAAATTTGAGTTAGGCAAACACCTATAAAAAAACATTGAAATAATAAACAATTTGTTCAAAATTAAATCAATAAAAGGAAAAAAAATAATCTATACTTTTTTTATTAATCAATTTTTGTCAAATTCGATAAGAAACTTTTTATCCTGGCTTTATCCCGAAACTAGAAACGTCTCTCTCAAGATATCAAAATGAGATTAAATACTTACCTACTAAAATCATGCATAGATAGATCGTTAATATAGAGACCAGTAGAAACCAACGCAGCAAGATCTGGCATCACTGGAGTACCAAGGTACATCATCATCTTCCAGTTATCCATGTAAATCATTTGACCTGAATACAATTAAGACGGTTAAATCTACAATAAAATACTCTTCAAAATTTATTTTACAACACATGATTATTATGGGTTGCTGAAGACCCGAAGGATCTTTTGACAATTGATAAGAAAAAGTGAGGTCAAACAGCGCATTTTTCGGACAGGTTTCGGAATACAAAATACATTGCATTTTTGTGTTTATGATTAATCAAAAATTATTGACCAGATAAAAATATGTTCATTTTATTATATTATCACCGTAAACAATCATCTCTGTAGGAAAATCGGACATAATCATAAACGTTAAAAAAATAGTATGGCACTAAAAGTTACTTTCTTTTGCAAATATTCATAGATTTACAAAAAAGATACGAAACTTACCTCGTCATTTAAATCTATTTGATTATATTAAGTTATAATGGGTCGCCGGTGACAAGATTTTACATGATTATTGTATGATATCCGATTACAAGAAAAAAAAAGTAGCTTGGGTCTCCAGCGACCCGCTATAGCCGTATAAGGTTGATTATTTTTATAATTTATATTCTTATTATTTAGACAACATTTTGCGAATGTTATTTAGCCAGTGTCATATGTTAATTTTGGATATTTAATTACCGCAGTAATTTTTTCATACAAATATAATATTTACAAATATAAATTTAATAAACATAAAAATACGGTGAATTTAACGATTCATCTACCAGTAAAATATTTAAATAAAGTGCTATATGTAACTAACTAAATTGAACGTTCGTTCACTTTAAGTGCCTTTATCGTTGTACGTGAGTTTAAGGTAAAATAGAATATTGAAAATTCAAAGTATTTCCAAAGATACGAAGGAACTCATAAAATATTCTAGCTTAGTGCATATCAACCGTGTATGCTATGCCATTGTTCGTGAATCAAGAGCGAAAAGCGATACGAGTTTCCACAGAATACCTTTGAGATGTAAATTTATAAAATCAGGTAACTGTCTTCCGTCGTATGCAAAACGTTTCTTCCGAGGAATGCCTGAAAAATTCAATACACGATATGTTTGCCTTTCCTACTTAATAGCTACGTTATTGGATCTTTTTATCAGATATTAAAACAAAACATCCAAAAATCCTATACGACCTGGGACCAGAAAATGACTAGGCTATCTGAAGGACGTTTTATATGGTTAAAGTCTTTAGATTTCTTTTTCATTCAATTATTAGAGTATGTAGTTACTGCACTAACTCAAAATTTAAAATGATTGTACTTTTTAATTATGAGGATGCTTGAATAGACCTTTCTTTCTACTTGTTGATGGAAAATGCAAGTCCCACTAATTCACATCCATTTTTGCTTCTCCACTTTCCTCCGCATTTGTTGTGATGGAAACAAAATATTTAAATATAATGATTCTTTCTATTACTTTATAAATTTTCCATCAACCATTCATATCAATCGTAATTTCATTTTTCAAGAATTTTCAGTCATTTAGGGTCAATTTTCATTGTAAGGTTGGATCTCTTTCAACTTCAAGGAGTCCAGAGCGTCTAACACGCAGAACAAATTATAATATTAACCAACTAAAGGAAGACTAAGTAAAATGTTTGTCAATAGAGAAACAACAGTAGATATTTACTGACAGATTTTATAGACAACGACAAAAGAATTTTGTATATTATTAGATAGAATCCTGATAAAAGATCGTAGTTAAAAAAGCCGCACGCCCTCGTCAATTTGAAGAGGGTCAGCATTTTCGGGGTAAATTAAAGTGTTTTAACTTAATGAATACCGATGACATTAATCTTATCTACTCCAACGATAAGTTTATAAGTTATTTGTATCGTCTAAAAAGAAAGTAGCTAACGCTTCAGTTTTTAGTCGCGATGATAACACAGATCTTAGTCATACAAATTAAAATATAATATTTTATCTTTTAACGATTGATCTACTTAATGAATTCTAAAAGAAATATTAAGTATAATAACAAAATAAATAACTATAAACGACCTTGCTATATACTCTCTCATATCTGGAAGTCTTGAAAATGGCTTTGAATTGGATTTTTTTACTAAAAGAGATATTAAAGAGGTATGAATCTAAATATTTAGATTTAGTCTTCATCTCTTACTTTTTTCTGGTCTTGCATCTCAGAATTTTTAATCGAATACCTATCTATCTACAAGTCATCATTTATACTTTTAAGAAATCGAAATAGAAGCTCGGTCGCTTAAACACAATTTAGAGAGAGTACGTATTAAATTTTGCATTGAAGAATTAAATTCAAGATTTTAAAAAAATATTGTAAATAAACTAATGGTTAAGGATATATATCCATATACTTATGGCTTGCGACCACTGTCACGTTAACGTCAAATGTTTATACATGGTTTTCAAGACCCCGAATGTGACAGTATTGTTTAGTAACATTTCTGCGAGATGGTGATTATCTATAATCTAGTAGTCTCAACATTTACCTTTTAATCTTAAATTTTTTTCAGTAGTGCAATCAGATTCATCAGACAACCGGACCAGTTCATTCCGTTTGTCTGGAGCTTTCTCGTGCATCACTGCTTCTACAGTTACCAGCTCGAAGATGTTGTTTGTTCGATTGAGAATCTACAAGGAAATTTAATCAATAAATTTAATCAATAAATTGCATATCGCAGTCTGGAATTGCCGTAAATATGATTTCTGAATACTTTTTCTTTACGTAGGAATTCATAATAGTTAGATGTCCCAAACAATTTTTATTGAGAGCTAGGTGTTTTAATCTTTAATATCAATATAACTGGCTCACGCACGCCTTCACTTGTTATTTAATACCTTACACTACACTACCCTAATCCCTCATAACTTAAGCTCAAACTTCATTGTCTTTTTACAAAGTACTTTTGTAAAAAGTGAATGAAATAACTAAATAAATAAATAAACGTCAAAATTGGTCCGTCAGTCAGTACGTCTGAAGCTAGGGCCAGTTCGAGGAGCACATTTCTGCTGAGAAGAACTGGCAAAAAACTCAACAGTCGCTCTTTTCAAATAGCCATTGTTTACAAAAGTCTGATTCACAAAAGTATAATCATTCAGCTGAGCAACAACGCCATTTTGATTCCAAGCTTTACCATCGTTCAAGTGATCCTGTACAGAGTAGTACGCTTTATGTATTAAACACTTTTTAATGTGAGTTTTAAACTTTTAAATCTCTGAAGTGAAGGTATATTCTATAAACTTCTCGACTCCCGAATATATACTGATAAATAGATTAATTAAATACACAACACTAGGTAAGTAAACTTGAAACTTTACTAAAAATTTAATTTTGGTTTTAATTGTGTTTTTGGGTTTCATTTTTAGCAAAAAGGCATTGAAGATGTTCATGATAAAGTTATGGCATTAAAAAAATATTATTTCATATAAGCACCTGTTCTATTATACTTGAAAATGCAAAACACTAGATTAGAATCTGGCAATGATTTTCTGATTTTCCTAATTTAAGTTAAAATAGAATTGTCGCTCGTAGAATTTGCATAATTATTTTATAACAATAATGGAAAGATGGCTGAACCCTCTACTAATAACTTAGTTTAGCAAGTTAGAATTTTGGACGTCGCTTCCTATAAGTTTGAGAAGTGCTTAACTTTGTTATTGAAGTTAAATCACGATATAATTGATTCTAAATCTTAACATTTTATAAGTAAAAGGATAAAAATCATATATTTGTGAGTTTTTTAAAGTTCGTAGTAAATAGGTAGTTCTAAATAAACAGTACATAGGAATAATGAGGCTCAGAAGATTTTTTTATTATCTATACATATTAATGAAATTATAAGGTATGAAAGTCTTTACATGGAAGATATTTGAGAAATTTTAATGTGGGGCGTTTTTATAACAACAAAATTTTATTTTTTGAATTTTTGTCTGTTTGTTTGTATCTTTGTGCGCGCATCACGCTAAAACGGTGTTTGCATAAAATTTGGCATACAGAAATGTTATAATCTGACTTAGAAAATAGGATACTTTTTATCCCGGACATAAGTACAGTGTTAGATATAAAGATTTAATTCACATACCCTAATAGATCACAACAAAACTTTGTACACATATAGTTTGTTATCTAAGCAATCACATGACATAGTACTTAACCCGGGAATAAGTACTGTTCCTGTGGGTTAGAAGGATTTAATATGTAATGTAAAATACATAAGTATAGTACCAAATGAGCAATTTATAGAAGGACCAACAAGTTACACTGTCTAATGTGTTTTATCATTTTAATTTTAATCGGATGCCATTAAATAGTTGTTTAAAGTTAAACATATTTTTAATGTGCCACTAAGTAAATAATACCATTATGAACAGCGTTAACGAAGTCACGCAGATCGGCTAATCTAAAATATAATGATTTTACTGAAATATTATATTTAAACTGTTTTCCTGAGCTAGAAAACCAAACAAAGTGTCATAATAAACATTCTCTTTTTTAATTACTACACACATCCTTTCAATAAAGGGCTATTATAAAATAGGATAACAGGAAAAAAGTCACTGTCATTTAAATATGTCTTAACCCATCAAAATTAAGGAGAATCGACGAGTAATTAAAGAAAAATGTATTTTATACTTACAGTTTCAAATTTAAATGCAATCAGTGGTCGCACTAAGTCGAACCAATTTGTGATCTTCTTTCCAACTAAGTCTGGTAAGATGACCATGAGAGAATTGCCGATGCTGCGCACAACCATATCTAAACTGTAAGTTAAATGTTTGTTTTTACCATAAATATATTTAAAACTATCCGAGACGCCCTCGCTTCGGTAAGGTATATTATGTTTACACGAAACTCAACATGTTTTTTTAAAGCAAAAGTAGTCTTAAGTTACTATCTATAATGTCAGCTATCTGCCTGTAAAGTCCCAATTGGTGATTGGAGATTAGACGACAAACAGATAGTTAGGTAGAAAAAAAAATTTAGTTGCAGCACACTTGCTAAAGAACAGTTGTTTTAAGATTACAAACATACAATCCAATTCGTTCGACCACGGGTATCATTTTTAGGCAGAAATTTCCAGAACGGAATCGGGCAGACCAATCCGTATACGTCGATGATGTTGGGTGCCACTTCTTCAGCGTGGCTGCCACGATGATTCATACGATGATGATAACAATCACAAGAATTTTTTGCGTATTTTTTGAATAACGTACAAATGCGATGTAAACAGGACGCAGGAGAATACCGTATTTCAAAAATACAAATAATTTAAACTTTTAACAATTTTTAGCGAAATTTGAACTTGAAATTGAACTTGAAATAGCCAGTTCGGCATAACAGAAATTTTATAGGTAGATTAAGACGTACTTTTACGTGAAAGGCGTGTCGTGACGAAACAAATTATAATGGCATCGCTATCATACATTGTGCGGGGGTGTAGTGATATCATCGCATCAGTACCAAATCCAGTTCGCTTTAGATCGGCACGCGGCAGTTTAGAAGTGCAGGGATGTAAAGAAGAGAAATGGAAAGAAGACTGGGAGAAAATAGAAAGAAAAAGACGCCTGGCCGCTATAAATACGCCGTGGACGTTCAACAACGTAATATTATCGCTGCCCACATCAACTTTAACCCCGCGCCCAGAGACGTTGTCTAGGCCAATAGGGTATACTTATAAAAACATACGAAAACCCTGCTAACAGCATCATTAGTTCATTACCAACAACGGGGAAAAGGGTATCAACAATTTATAATTTTTGCTAAAGAAACTTCTCGTAATATAAAAAACGTTTGACCTTTTCTAGAGTTGCGGTTGTATTGTTCAGAATTATAATATTATAGCATATTTAAACTATTATTAATATTTTGTATAAAAGATTCTATCCATTTCCAATACGGTTTTCAGTGACGGATGAACCAAAACTCTCATTCAAATGGTAGTTTTAGTTTTTGTTGCGCCCATTGTGGCAATGGAAAACCAAATAAGAAATTATTAGTTCTTCGGAAGTTTAGACATTAACCACAAATCTTGATAAGATTGTTCCGTTATCTGTAGACGACGACTTTAGAAGCAAAATTTATTTTATGGCTGTTTGTAAGTCCTATTTGAAACTTTTACTTTAAAATATAGGTAGGTACCCATGTTTTCACGTTAGTGGCGGTAAATTCAGAAAACTTATTAATTTTATGAGAACACAAGGATTACCACGATACAATTCACTTACAATATGTAATTTTTTTTAAATTCCTTATTTACTTAAAAAATAATGTCAGTCTGTTTCTTTAGGCCACTCTCTGAAATGGCTGTATCGATTTAAACGGGACATATTATAAAAAAATGAGTTCCGCGAAAACATAATACACCTCAGCGAAGCGATGGCGGACTTTTAGTTAAAGAGAGTAACGAGTTTACTATGAACTAATAAAATTAAAAATTAACGGAGCATGTTAAAAAAAATAACCTACTTAATCTAAAAAATTTAATGATGATACAAATATTTTTTGTTTAATAAATTTTTTACATTCACTTGTCTTTTACTTTTTTATGTATTTAGTATTTACATTGCTTTGTTACGTATCTATTTTAATATTATTAGAAAAGCATGGTTGAATAGCATACCCAAAAACAATGCAAAATGGAAATATTTCAAAGAGCACAGATGCACTAATAGGTAGATGCTTTTCTTCCCTGGTCATAGCTAGCGAGGCCAGGGTGAAGGCGCGGTTGTCGAAGGTCAGCTGGAAGATGACATGCACGGTGTCAAACAGTAGTTCCTCTCGTAGTAACTCTATCCGCATCTCTTTGTGGTAGAAATGTCGGGCTACCTGAACATAAATAATAACATTACCAACTTATTTATATCAGCTAATAATATCTTGCATCAAACGAGAAATGCCACAAATACAATAATTTATTCATTAAATTTAATTTGCTAGATTATAATAAGTAAGCAATATAAAGAATCTTTAAAGTTAATTAAAATAAATAATCATTAAATACATTAGTCATTTTAATTTGTCTCTAAAAAGAATAAACTCACAATGAACCTTTCGAAATTTGATTACTAAAGAAGTTAACGGCAGGTGCAAAATCTTTAAAAACATTATATGTACCAGCGTTTGTCATTTTTTTTCTTTTTATTTATCAATAAATTGATTTTATCTCAGCTAAGCGAGAAATTAAAACCGTAAAACGTATTTTGTGATGTTTTATAGGGTTTATAGAAAATAACCTAAATATAAACTAGTTATATTCGAATAAAAATTATATTTTTCAATAAATAGTCAGTGTCAGCGCCATCTTGTAGTGTACGGTAGAACTAGATCATACTAGAAGCGCCATCTAGTTTTTAATTCTTTTATTACTAAAATGACGTTATAACTTAAAGTATGATAAAAAATTTCGATTCATTCTTCACCGGGGGCGTAGCTCAGATGGTAGAGCGCTCGCTTAGCATGCGAGAGGTACCGGGATCGATACCCGGCGCCTCC
>JAOPUB010099139.1:0-12756 GCA_027564055.1 Neptis clinioides
ATTTTGTGTGACCAAACCCATGGCTGACGCGTGTGCATGTGCTTGTATCGGTGTTTTATTAAACACGAGGTCGATTAAAGATTGCTTCAAAAGCTCTACAATGTTTTATTGTTTTGCAATTGAGAAATTATTTTACCTTTAAATCATGTGTATAGTATAGAGTTAGAGTATATCTAGTATAGAGTTCGGAAAACGGCATTTCATAGTAATGCAATTCTTGTTATCCTTAATAGTCACCATGCTGATGGCTAAAATACACGATACAAAAGAGCGAAACGTTTGCTATAAATCGTCTGTTATAAAGTATACACTATTAATTTTAATGTTATTTTCGTCCAATGGAAATATATATTGGGTATTTCATTTATTTAAAAATAAAATGTAGAGCTTAGAAAAATTATAAAGGAATAATTAAATATTTATTTCTTACAAACCTTGGCTGTAAAAGTAAAAAAATGTGTATTATAAATGAGAATGTAATAAATAATCATAATTACCATTTTCAGAGAATTTTTATTTAAAAAGGCTCTATAAGCTATAAATAAAAACTGTAGACAACACATTTGGCAAGCCCTCGTGTGTTTTTGGCATAACCGAAGAACGTAGAACTTGTTATTAGTCTTGTGAAGTCTTTAATTTGGTACTAAATCTAATTTAAACAATTTTATGTCACATAAAATATTATTGTTTACTCCATAGCTCCAGTCCTTATGCAAAAACAAATGAATATAAGAGATATTGTTTATTTAGTCGTAATAAATTACATGAATTAGGAGATACAGAGAGATCATTTACTGATTTTAATTTAACATTTAGTTAAATTCATAGAAATAAAGTTATTTATGGTTTCTTATAATTAAAAAGTGATTATAAACCGGTTTTATGCAATTCCGATTAGAGCACAAACACTTATCACATAAACCCGATTCACTCTTAGATGTTTGTTTTATTTGGTGCCAAATCGACTTTACAATTATTTTATTACCTAAAAAGAAGATTTAGTGTGATTGATCAATTGAACTTTTTGTTAAGAGTATTTAAAATACTTAATCTGTATTATAATTGTCAAAATCGAATTTATAGTTCCAGATTTGCATATTTCTTTTGTAAACTATCTATTTCACAGTTTTCCAAAATTAAATACTGGTTTTTATTTACTCCATAAATGTAAAAACATCTGCATATTTTAAAATGTGTAATGCGACACTGCTTTTAAATTTTCTTAATAATAAATAGTTACACTTATCGTCATTTTAGACGTTCAGTTAAAAATAATGTGGGTTTTTATAACAGAAACAATTATCAAAATTGGGCCAATAGTCCCAGACGTGCAAATTCTAACTCTACCTATCTTACCAGAAGTATTAGTCTATGTACGTGAAAACATCTTAAATACTCTTTGAACTCAGGTACAGTAAATAACAGTAACAGTAAAACAGAAAGTGTCAAAATATTATGGTTTTTCCTCATGGCAGCGTGACTCATTGTAGAGCATAGTGGGGGTGCGACGCTACATAACCATAATACTTTCGAGTGACTCATTGTAAGAAAATAATTTCTGACCATAACTTTGACCTGAATACTTGAAATTATTGAAGGTAAACAAGTGTTTGTTTCGATTTTAAGTTTTAGTTTCTGTATCTTTTTTATAGACATCTGACTCACTCTATGACGAAATTCTTAAATTATTTATTACTCGATCCACTCTTTTTTTGAATGACTAATTGATAACTTTTTTCGTGATATCTGTGAATAAAACAAATCCAGAATTTTAAGTTAGACTTGCGACAATACAACTTTAAAAATCATATCCAATTTGCACTAGTTTTTCCTAATGCATGTACAGTTTGATATAAATCATAATTATAATTCTATACCTGAATCTTTTTCTTTTATCAAACATTTAACAAAATTAAGCAATAGCTTAGAAACCATTCTTCATAGATACCATGGCATAGACTAATTTATTACTTTGTTAATCAAACTAATTACATATACGTTTCAGGTATTAGATTTTGTATAATATGATGGAATTAAAATTAAGTAATGTTTGTTAAATTCTCCATCTAGATAAGAGAAGCGAGGGATTTAATAAAATGTAGTTATAAAATTATGGTAAAGTTTGCGGAACCTCTAACAGGTCTTCAGTTATCATGATACTGGCCTTGAACACTTTCACTTGCCCCAAATAACACGGTAACTTGAATGAAATGTTAGTTAGTTCTAAAGTATGCGCAAGTTTTTTGATATCCTGTTCAAGAACAATAATATGCGCTTGCGCAAGCAATAACACAGTAACCTACTTAACTTACAATGAAATTTTACTTGTAATCCAAATTCTTTAACAAACTATTAAAATTAAATGTTCAAATGTTTTTAAGTCTTGAGAAATTTTAATAGTATATAATTTCAATTAATATAAGTTTGTAGTTAAATTATTTAAAAAAATGTTAGTAATGTAAGATAAAGAGTTAAATATCAATTGCTTTAGTTTAACCATAATATATTGAACGTTGGCAACATTGATTTGAGTTACATTTTGCTTTCGAAATTGGTATAATTGCATATGTAACGACTAAAACGAAAAGGACTCAGTATCTAAAGTACGAGAACCCTCGGCAGTGGTATTCTAGTCATCATAATATTAGGTCTGCGTGAATATTATTATCCAAATAGCTAAAAATAGTGCCAAAAAATATAGAGTTTAGGAAAACTATATCTCAGTTCTGATGAAACTTTAGCTCTGAAACTAAAATAATCATTTATTGAGTAATCTATATTTCATACATATCTACGAAATGTTGAAACATTTCTTTTGGGCTTTAACTTGTCAATTTATGTGCAAAACATTAAAAGTCGCGGTCTTGAAATACTTGTTCAAAATTTAAAATAAATGACCTCATGCGCAATATTTTACTCAGAATCGACTCTACATTCCATGTAATTAAGTTGTATAAACAAATATGTCATTATGTATAACCTGTTGCGGTTAAACCTATATAAATAAAAATGAATTGCTAAAAGACTGGCAGGACCAATTCAGATATATTTTTTAAATTTATTACTTGAAATCTGAGCAAGGTTTTTATGGGGAGAAAAAGGGGAAAAATTGCACGAAAGAAATAAAAATCAGTTTTCACTGGTTGGCACCTACTGCACGTAGACTAAGTAAGAGTTAGAGACTCATACTAAGAGAGCAGTAGTTTTAGGTATAAGGTTTTTAGTGTAATGTCACTATCCTCAAATATATAATAACTAGCTGACCCGTAAAACGTTAACTTGCTATATAAATTAATTTCTGAATATTCTTGTCATCTAGGCATATAAAAAAAGCGTACGATATATTCTCTGATCCACCAATATAAAAAATACTCTTGTAGTTTCGGACAAACACTGGGTCACGAGGTTGTATATTAATTTATTGTACTTAAAGATTTTCTGTTTCCTTGTCCGGATTTTGTTTTCTCAGTTATTTTTGCGGATTTGTCTAAAAATGTAGAGTTTACTTAATATAAATTGTTTCGCTTTTTTCATTTTTTTGCGTTAATATGTATTTCCGTAGCTTAAACATATTTTAAAGAAATTTTAAAAATACTTTCCTTATTTCTATATTTAAAGTCGTATTTATTGAAAGGGTAATTTCGAAAATAAATCCAACAACTATTTGCGGTTGCAGTGGTTATTGTATTATGGTTTCTATGTACGCATTGTAATAAATACTTAATAAATAATGTTGTTATTTCCGGTATTATGTATGTAATAACCTAACTAATGCACAAAATAAATTATTTAAATTGAGTTACTAGGATAAATTTTCAAAAATATCAAATTTCCTTTACATAATATGACATAGCTACTGCGCTATTATTTAAAAGTGATGTTTACAGTTATTGTATTAGGTTTCTCTTTTGGTCTTTTTTGAAGTTAGATAAGAATGATTGTAAAATTAATATCACACATTTCATGGATAGTATAATCCTAAACAAACAACAAAGTTAAATATAAATGTTATCTCTAATTTTATCTTGGGTCACAACTCATAAGTAATTATTACTCTAACTATTAATAACTTTGTATCTTAACTATATGCAATATGTTAGTAACAAAGCAAGGCTAAGTAATAACTTTATAAATACAGTTGATTATTTTTTTTAATACGATAATTTAATTTTAACCAAAATCAAGCAGTTAACTTTCTGGTATAGACTCTCAATAAGCGATTAAAAGAGTTCCAAAACGAAAACAAACACAAGAAGAAGATCCAATTCCATTTTGGTCACTATATAAAATAATTAATAAATTTACTCGAAATAAATAAAATACATAAATCTAATGATAGTTATGAATTTGGCAACTTTGACTTGACTTTAATTTTTATTTCTTTTTTTTTACATTTGAATCATCGTATAGATGGCATAGATTAATGATAGAAAATAAAAAAAAGCCTAAAAATAATTTTATTTGGTAGAGTTTAACATAAGACAAATTTATAGAGGTTCATTAACCTCCTATCAGAAGTTAAATACAAAAAATTGACGGTCTTTGACCTTGAACGCCTTTGTAATTTCAGGTAAGTTGCGGTTATTATATGTACATTGTAATGTTCTGGGTATTTCTTTTTCTAGCAATAATTTAAATATTTAATACTACTCGAGTCTCACGAATCCTTTTATTAGGAATTTAGAACTCTACATGGTCATTGCGAGTCTTTTATTTTTTTAAATACTGTAATTTCGTAGCGTTTTAATAAGTTAATACTAGATATATTATTCACTTCTTCTCTCACTTGTTAGTGAGATTCTAATATATTCCTTACTATATTATTATCATGATACCATTATAAAAAAATAAGAACCGGTTTAATGTAGAATAATGAACATTTATAAAAACATATTTAAACACGCTTCATAGAAGCTCTGTCACAACTGAGAAGATTTATTCTATTTCAATAATATTTTGTTATTATACGGAAGATCTTGTTTACTATTATGAACTATCAAGGTTTCCATGCCCTTATTTTTGTAATAATTGTGCTCTACGTTGTACGTTATGAGTTATGATGCAATACAAGTTTATGTTACGTTAAAAAAGAAAGGCTGTTTGGCTTTAAGGATATTGATTCGGCCCCCGGAAGATATCCGGTTCATCATTTGAGTCCGCCAACTTTTAGATCTTTTACGAAATATTACCAAAAAATTGAGAAAATAGGAAAAGTTGAAACTAAAATGTTTTAATCTCCGTAACTTCTAAATTGATTGAATTTTAGATATTTTGAAGGCTAATAGCAATGGCTAATTCTATTTTAAAAATTAAGAGCTTCCACTCTACAAAAACACGTATTTAACTGCGTTACAACTTACAAGCGTAGTAAAATTATAAAACATTTTTTAAATGTGTTATCTTATTTCTTTTAACGCTATTAGTTTTTCTTTAATACTGAAAATATAAATAAAAATACAATATAATTTCTTAACAATCAGTACATACATCTTACGTCGGAAGCAGAGTATGCAGATCAAATTATTGAAATAATACCAGACCAGACCCATCTAGATCCATTACTAGTCATGCTTACGGATGTCGGTAACAGTTAGCAATAGAGTACATCTGTGATACTAACGACTCTACGTAGAGTATTAACTATACTATGACTAAAGATGACTCATTTAAACCTCGGATTAAATAATGCTAATATTATGACTCGCTTTGATGGATAACTTTGTTTTTATCGCGATGTGACATCTAAGCCCTTGATATTTATTACCCCATGTTTAGCATCGAATAAGACCGTGTTCTCACCAAAACCAGTTTCAAATCACACGAGAAGATTCACCTACAACTGTTATGATCAAAACATAGCGTGTTATTTACGATCGGAGAGAGGCCGCGTGGAGCTGTGTGCGTGTGTGACGTCGTGTCGGTGTGCCCTACTAAATAAATACAGTATGTTTTCAAAATCCTGTCTAATCGTAAATGGGGAAAATATACTAATCACATAACCAATTAGAATAACAAAAATAAAATATTCTTAAAAATAATCACGTTAATGTATTTGTAACTAATCATTTTTTACCTCGAAATTAGGAAAAGTATTAAAGTAGGATAAAACTTCCATCGTCAACAGTTTTTTGATGCTGCCTTTGCTGCTTTGAATATATCGACAAATGACCTTGACAAACGTCAACCGTATTTGTGATTTCTTTAAAATTATGAGGTCATCACTCGATAGGCGCCAAGCGAAATTATGTTATAAAATTATCATATGTAAGAAGTAAATAAATTTAGTCATTTATTTTAAACCTAATTTGAGTTTTAATTATATTTGTATGTAGTCTTATTAGTTAGTACTGGATGGGTTTAAAAGTTATGTTCCAATTATCGTAATGTAATAAACACAATGTAATAATTTTTTTTTAAACCCTTATTATAGATTGCGTCAGTCTTTGATATTATTATTAGCTCAGCTAAATGTTGGGTAACCTGATAGAACAATGTAGGCGATAATAGTATAGCATAGTACTGCTCTTAGACACTGATCGGTTTCGTTGAAAATTATGTTATATTTTTTATAAATATATTCTATTGTCGATTTTATAAATATCAACGGATCGGTACAAACACTCTGTATAACGTTGTAATGATTGCAAAACTCTTCGTCTAGAACTAAATCAGTCACAACAGTCAACACTGAGGACTAAAAGAAACTTTGCGGGAGTTTCGTTTCTATTTCGAGTCGGCCCTCGCGAAGTACGTTTTTAATCGGTCGCACGTCACTAATCACTTCATTCATAGCTTAGGTATGTGAAACACACACAAATATACATAAACACACATATATACCCACAAACGGATGTAGCGTTTACTTTTTATTGATTTGTTATTTGCAAAGTTATCGCAAACGGTTGTAGTATTTCTTACTGACGTCATATGTTATTGTAAATGATACATGAAGTTTTATCTAACCCATAGATAAAGCAAAGACCCTTTATTTGCCCTTCTGAAGAAATCCATACCAATATATTTATTACGAAATTGTGTTTTTTTTAGTTTTTTGTAACGATGCAACTGAAACAATTGTGAAATATTTGGTTGATGACAGTTTTTGCGTAAATTAGAATAGTTTCTATCTATTTTGAAAAAAATAATAATATTTCTAAAAGACAACGGAATCGATAACTCATGAATATTATAAATTAAATTTATAAAAATTTTGAAAAACATACCAAAATTTTTATATGTTTCTTGAAAACCTTACAGCTATAATAGGTATATAGTGTCTCTAGAAAGAGCTTTTGAAAGATTTTTACAAAAAATTTGAAAAATGCAAATTATATTTATCAGAAGTAACACAAAAATTCCTTAGGAGCAAAGACTCATAAAATAACTTGTTCTTTATTAGCAAAGATTATAAATATGAAGTAATGTTGTTTCTATATCAGACGGACTTTGTTTATGTTGTTTACAATGTATAAACAAGAATATTGGTTGGAACGTTAATTACGCGATCAGTTGATTACGATTAGATGTCGAGTGTCTGATAAGTATTGCAAATCAACGTGAAGCACCTCAGTAAATACGTGACACGTTAACATTCCTTTGTATTTCCAACTAGAAACTCATGAAATGTCACACATTTTTAGCTTCAATCGAAATTTTTAAATAGAAATATCTTCTTGAATTTTGATACGTTTTACCTTCCTAGCTTCGCTAAAAAAGTAATTATTTAAATCATATCTTAGGTTAGACAGTAACAAATATCATGCATTAGTTTTTATGTGACTTACATACAAACAGAAATTGTAGAAAAAATATTTTCGTATTTATTGGTGTTTTTCCTTGCTCCTTTTTATCTTTTCCCTTCTACATCCAATGTTTTCCTGCAATTTTTCTTATATTATCAGCTCATTATTTAACCGGTCTTCCTACTCTTCTCTTTCTTGACGATATTTTTTCTTACTTCTTCCTCGCATTCACCTCCAAGCGAATTTTTGCACTTTCTTTGTCAAGTGATCGAAAACTTCTTTGAAATGAAATTTTATAAAGATGTGGAATAAATGGCTTAATTTTTATTATTATTTATTGGTGTTATAAAAAATTACTCTTTACATACAGATATTCGATCATGGCTACCTAGAACTACTTTACCAGGTTCAGGGTATGTTTATTTTTAAATTCTCGAGGAGTCCAGAACACATTTTTTCTTATGTAAGTTTTTATCTGGCCCATACAGGATCTTTTACGTTATCAACAACAATAGCAACAACCTTACATGACCTCGCAGTGAGTCGTTGGAAGGTTGGAACAAATATTAGTATCTCACATATGTAATTTTATTTCTAGAACCCGATTGGGCGTCATACAACCTGGGCATATTCATCTGCATGCGATGTGCCAGCATCCACCGTGGTATGGGTGCTCATATCAGCAAAGTGAAACACCTGGAACTGGACAGGTGGGAAGATTCACAAGTGCAGAGAATGAAGGAAGTCGGCAACATTGCTGCGAAGAATAAATATGAAGAAAGAGTGCCATCTTGTTACAGGCGACCTAATAAAAACGATCCACAGTAAGTATTATTACATTTTGTATGTTAGTTTATCTATAAAAAATGATTTAATAAAATATTTAGAATTTCTTATCTCCTTAAGTTGTTTTTGTTATTATATTAAACTCTATCACTATATCGTTTTGATAATATTCCATCCACATAATATATTTAAATCCATTAATAAATCAGAGCTTTTATTTTCTTTGAAAGTAAAGATCCCTTCTTACTTCTATGAAATATCTTCTTCGTATTCTACATCTTATTATTATAAAAAAAATCAGTGAAGAGCAAAAATATCAATACTTGACCTACATACCTTATCTTCCCTACATTATCAAGAATCCCATAGAAATAGAGTTACAAGTAAATATAAGATTAAAATGTATGCCGTGACTAAAGACACTAAAAACAATAATATGATACATTTTCTAATTTTACAAATATTATCAAAAATATTTTCTTTAATCAGAGCAGTCATTCTATAATTTTTCAAGCAAATAGATAAAATTAAAGAATTTAAAGTCTTACAAACTCCTGTGCTTTATCGATCTAGTTAAAATAGACTGAAATTAAAAAGTAAACTGTATTAATCAAGAAAGCTATTTTTTCGAATAACATGTTCCATTAGTAGTAATTTCAGATTTGAGATAGTTTTATCATCGTACGTTGAGTTTGACTCGACCACACACTCAAAACTAAGTAGGTATGATATAACGAGAAATTACTTGTTATTTGATCTATTACATTGTTATTATTTAATAAAAATACATATTAAAATATACATTGTGTATGCCATGACGAAGGGTACTGAAAAACAATAATACATTACTTATGTTTGTTGTTATGTCGGCGATAGTACGAATTTGGTAATTTCTAAGTTAAGGCTTAGTAGTAGAACATTGTAATAATTACATAACTAAAAATTCGTTCTGTTCAAAATTTATCTGATAATATAATTTATCCTAAACTCTAGTAGGTCCTGAAGAATATCACGAAACATTTTCTTAAGTACTACAGAGTCCACAATCCCCTACTCCTGGTTCAATCAAATCAGCTTTAAGATATCAATAATGTTACTTTGTTCATATCCATACATAAAAAGTTTCTCTTTTCAGAGTTCTGATCTAGCAATGGATACGTGCAAAGTATGAACGAGAAGAGTTCAGCCATCCAGAGCGTCAGAGCTACCTCTCTGGCACCATGGAAGGGTTCCTCATGAAGAGAGGTAAAGAAGACAGTCGATACCAGCTCAGAAAATTTGTTCTCAGTGAAAATGAGGATACATTAAAGTAAGTGCCTAAAGATATTGCTTTTGATTCTAGTCCTAAAATATATTATTGAAGCAGAATCAAATCGCAATTCGATCTATTTATAAAATAACATGCTTGAATCATATTATTGTTATTCTGATCATATTTATGTTGTCATTAATCAACTTTTTACATCAGCTATTGCATTATCGTGAAATTCGTCTTAATCCAATCACTTTTCATTGACATACATTTTGTCTAACACGCGATTTACGGATTTAAATTACGCTAGCAGACAATAAGAAAAATACGTTTTATAACTTTATTTTTTTCTAATAAAATCATTTGAGCGTTTCTGTTGACGTTAGATCATTTAGAATTTTATTTATTGTATTTAATTTGCATTTGCAAATACTGCATTTCGTTAACTTATTTCCGCAAAATAAAACATGATTGACCTTAAAATGACACACTTTTCTATATTGTTTAGTCTATATGAAATAATTTAGCGGAGTGATGAAATAGCTAAACAAACTGCAAGTAGTTATTTAATCTGTACTCTTGCCAACAAACGAATATTGTTTACCAAATTCTCACAATGATAAGAAAGATTAAGGTGTAAAGTCCGTCACACGCGGTCGTCTGCACAATTAAGCTTACATTGTGTTTAATTATACTCTCCTATAAAGATATTTATGTAATTATACGTAAAGTACAATATGGCGTGTAATATTACACGTGTGATGTAGTTTGAATGGGAGGCCCGTGTGAAAACTGGCTATGACGTGTAGTTTACGAAAACTTCCACACCTCTCAGGTGCTACGTCAAGAGTCTAGAACAAATATTGATCCTCGACGTCATTTTGAACTTGGAATATTTGCGTCGATGACTTTTAGATTCGCGTTCCTATCTTAATTATATAAGTAAACAATCTTATTACACCGTTTCAGCATATTATTGTGAAATTCCGTACTTTCTCGAAAATTATAGCCGAAATTATTTTTAACTGACGTCAGTTACTAAGGTAGAATTTAGTCCGAGAGCCCTGGCTAATCAGACCTACTTAAAATTATACTTTGATCTTGCCTTCAAAGGTTTATCGTGGCTGAAAAGTGGTTAATACTATGTAAAATAGAGTAAAATAAAGTAAAGACTCGAAGCTTCCAGCAGAATATTATAAAAAGCTAGTTAAAAATAGGTAGGAGCTAAGCGTACATAAAAAAAGCCACTATTGTTAAGTAAAAAAAATGTATTTAAAATTTTCTCTAATGAAATAAAAATGAATAATGCATTTTTATAAATAAACCATAATGGGGGTGAGTTGTTGTAGCTTGTTTTAAAAAAATAATATGCAAACTGCTTTACATTGGACGCGAATTATAATAATATCCCGTTTATATAAAAAAAACTGGTTTTATATTATGATTCTATTGAACCAAGTCCTAATACATAGAAATTATTTCGGATCTGATAGTTTAACGTAGGTTTGGCTAATCAGAGCTCTCGGACTAATTCTTATTGTCGTGGAAAAATATTGAAGCACGTCATACTTGCGCCAGTATTTCAATTTTACGAGCGCATATAAATCCTATTAGCTACGTTTTATAACATACCTTCGATATAGGTAAAACAATAACTATTGACGTCACTCTCCTACGTGAGGATACGCCATCGCAATACGTCATAGAAGCAAGTAGTTTTATTGCGTAGTTGCATCAACATACATTTTTAGCTCAATATATGATTTATTACTATGAAATAAGCATTCTATTTTTAATACACTGTTTTACTTATTGCACTTAATATAGAAATGTTATTTTTAATTTAGCTTGTCTTTTAAAAATTTATTTTACACAAATAAAACAAGGCCAAGTCGAAATCAAAAATATGAAAGTTGTGTGCCTACATTTTTATATAAATAATTCAAAAAGTACATAAAATAAATTTATATGTTTTGCATAATACATCAAAAAGAGTGAATGTCCTCTAAATTGTAGTTTAATTTTGAAAAAAAAGCTTAGCTTGGACTAATAAAGTTAATGATGCTAATGTAAAGTTTTAATAAACAGGAAAACACCGTTATTACCCGTAGCGTTTCATAAAGCTGCGTTCACACATTAGGCATTTGATTTCTTAATTAAAAACGGCATGAAAATAGACAAAAATTTTAAATATAATTGCAACGTGTATTTACTCGTAGATTGGTATATAGTTTCTGTTAATCCGGAATGGTTCTTAGGTACCAACACGCTTCCGACGGCTGTAGCCGTGCTTCGGGTTGTCTCGGTCGGATTTTCGATCATCTCCGACTCAAAAACTTGGGTCGTTTGAGGTAAGAAGCGAAATTTAACGTTAAGCACAATTTTAGATAGGAAATAACGATAAGCTTATAGAAAATTCGATCGAAATAAAAGGTCGATAGGTTATTCGCGTATGTATTCCGCTTTACACCCAACTAGGAACACCATGAGTTATATCATCTCATAATGATTTAGGTTTCAAGTATTAATGCTTGCATAAATTACCAGTTAAGCATGACATAAATCATCACGAGCTTTATTGTCGACTTTGCCTTGTATGTGCTAAATGCTAATCATCTTCATTAATACCTTTACAGTTAGGATTGAATGTACTTGACCGTGATTCTTGAGGAAAATTACTCTCTAAATCATAATTAATTTAATATACGGTTATGGTAAATGGATCCTAACAGTAAGCGATATATAGCTGCAAAATACGGCATGTGACTCAGCTGTTGCAATAAGGATAATGGTAGGTTAGATTATTGGCACTTTTCCTAATGTGAAATCCATGGTGTTATTTATATTACATTTACACAGAAAACCATGTACTGTTTTCCTATTTCTAATCACTAAAATTTTGTGGTTTTAAAACATTTGAACATTAATGTAAATGAGCGAAATTTACACGCTACCCTGAAGTGTGTGGGTTAATAT
>JAOPUB010099359.1:0-12744 GCA_027564055.1 Neptis clinioides
CAGGAACCACATGAAACTGGAAAAGAAATATATTCTTCAATAAAATTATCACAATTAAGGTATCCTCCATATAATCTATACTATATAATATTATAAAGCTGAAGAGTTTGTTTGTTTGAACGCGCTAATCTTAGGAATTACTGGTTCGATTTGAAAATTCGATTTTATTTTATTTGGATAGTAATTAAGCATTTTATAAAACCATATAAATCGTAAGTTATACTAAATAATTCGTAGCTAGTTTATAACGAAGAAGTTACGCCCGAATGTTCACAAAAAAATATAATATAGTAAAATAAAAATACACAGTAAACAAGTAACTATTTGTATAAGCAAACTAGCTGATTTTTTTAACAAAAATGACATAGTTATTGGACTAAAAGTTATCCCCTTAACCATCTATATATTATATGGTAAAAAATTAATTCAAGGAGAGCTCCAAGAAAATTCTAATAAGCGAAACTTAAAGAATAATATGCAAATAACATGATAATATTTTGATTATGACTTTAAATCAAAATTCAGATTAAATTGAAAGGGCAGTGCAGTCAGTGTTATGTATTTATTTAATCTGTTATAATAATTGTTTATGTCACCTTGTTCAAGATATTTCCTTGTTTAGACAGTATCTAGATGTAAGGATGTTTATAGATTAGGCCTACTTGTAATAATTGAGTTTAGTCTATAGGGGGCTTAAGTTGCACATAATAAATGTAGAGCGGATATGGCATGGAGCGTGTAGTGTAGTGTGAAGTAGTTACAATATAGAAACCACGTGGTGGTTACGCAAACCCAACGTTAGATTAGGTTTGGACAAGGACCTGGACAGTGAAGGTGAGTGTTCACATTTGTGGCCCGGGGGCGCCACCCTAAACCTACACGCTCGGTCGCAAGTTCAAGGCATTGCCTAGGGTTCCTGCCAGAATAGTTAGATATCGTAACGTCTAGTTATATCCTGACCGTTCCCCACCCGTAGGTAGCTCTTTTACTTTCTTTCTTTTGTACTTTCAGCTCTAGTGTATATTTAGTTTGTATGTGTGAATTTATATCAATTGTTATAAGATCAATCAGAGAAAATAATCAGCCGCTTGTAACTTTGAAAATCATTCTATTATTATCTCGCAGTAATCATTCATAATTTATTCCCGATCTTCTCGATCTATATAACCTGCATTTTCCGCTCCTATGGGTCGTAGCATGATGATTTATAGCCTACAGCCTACCTCAATAAAGGATTATCCAACACAAAAATTTTTAATTCGATCCAATCGATCGTATAATATTAGTATAGATTTGACAGAAGTAAAAACCAGCAAAATGTTATGTATGTATTATACACATATAATGTTAAAGCACGGGTATCTGAATAATTAAGCGCGTACTGGTTTTACCCTATCACTTTCTGAATAATCAATCTCTACACGTTTCATTTAAACCTTTTATAATTACACTAAGAAAAAAATATCACCCAGAAGTTTAATTTTCTTACTAACAGCATGTTTAATCGGCGGATCAAATATTTAAATTACATGTATTTGGCGCCGTTAAATAAATTAAGTGTGAAGAGCCTTTAAAAATAAAGTATTTCATCGATAAGATAAGCTCCTTTGAAGATTTAAATCTTGCTTCAAAACATATCTAAAATGTCTTCGAAATTAATTCAGTCCTGCAATTTTCCTGTTTGCAACGGATATTATTTCTTAAATGGAATGTATGATCGTTGAGACATCGATTCAAAAAATACCATACTTAAATATTTTATTCTTCATCGATATACCGATATTCTATTGACAAAAATACACCAAAATCCAATAAATATTTTTATAAATATTCATTACAATATTTAAAAAGGCAAAAGACCACCTATCCTGTCTCAGCGGGTTACTTGCAATTGTAAATTCAACCTAATCTAAAGGATCTCAATCTCACGCAATCTCGTTATCGTTATTAATTTAATATTTAAAAAGAATTTTGATTATCTTACTTCAAACTAATATGATTTTCTTTTGTGCCTATACCACATTTCAAATGATATCTCCGGGTTACTGGAAGAGATCTCTTTAAAGAGATAAGTTATCCTGTGTACACAATATTTCTTTATGATAAAATGTATTCTTTAGTTTTTAAAGTGCATAAATAAATAAATGTGAAAGTACATATGGTTGGCTGTTTGTTACTCATTAAAGTAAAAACAGATCTCAATGAAATTTAGCAGACAAATACATACATTTTATCCCGAAAAAATGAGAGTTCCAGGATTATAAACCTAAATTTATAATTTTAGAATAGCTTTACCAATTCCTGTAATTTTTTTTTATGTATTATCGTTGTTACGAAAAGATTCTGACAAATTAAAAAATAGTATAAATGGCAATTAAATTTAAACAATGTAAAATGTTGTGGTTTTTGACACTATAAACTTTTACAACTTTTTGGTTTTATACTAATTTTCAGTCATTTGACAGTTACAACGTAGAAGAAGCCATGCGGGTCGGGTCAGCTTGTAAAGAATAAAAGAAAAAAAATGTTTAATGTCATTAGTGACTGAATATTTTTATTTAGTAACTAGTCGACCCGACTGCGCTTCGCTTCAGGTGTTTAAAACGAAATAAATTATTTTATGCCTCTTATATTACCTACACAATAGAACCCTTATATCCCACTGGAAATCACATTATAGCTATCAGTACTCTGTGATCTCAATTTACTATCTGTTTGTGTGCACAATTTAATTCCAATCATATTAGCTTTTCTATGTATTATTATACTAATAAATCCCTTGTATCCCATAGGAACTGCGATTTTGGGATGAATGTATTCTATTGTTTACTTCAACCTACGAATTAATACTCTGATTTCACTCAACTGTCTTCAACACTGAATGCGGTACTAAAATCGTTAATTCCTACAAGAACTATATTTTTTTTCCAGGATAAAAAGTATCCTATCTTCCAACCTAGGTTATAAAGCATCCGTGGACCAAATCGCGTGCAAATCGGTTCAGCCGTTTTAACGTGATGCGTGCCCAAACACAGATAAACAGAAAAAAAATTAAGGAACTATATTTTTGTGATCTATAGCTTGTTTCACATGTCTCTCACTACTTTTTTTTCAAAAATCTTAAATGTACAGACGTCATGTCTGCTATTTTATTATAAGTATAGACAATGTACAGAAAATTTAATGTTTTTTGACAATTATGTTAAAGTCAAAGCAATTTCTTTACAAGGATAATTTCGGACATTACTTTATGCAATTTTTAATACTTTTTTATTATATATGTGTTTTCCTCAGTACTTTTTTTATAATAATGCAGTCAGTGTTTAAAAATGAAATATGAATATGTAAATTGAATAGTATAATATATTAATATATGTAAATATAATTTAGTAGAGATCTAATATCAAATATTCGTGAGTCCATAAAACCCCGTTAGTTCTGTTTATTTATTGCCTATAATAAATTATAAAAGGCGTTAATTGTTGACAAATTGATTATTAAACAAACACAAGTGAAAATACTAAAGTATGCTAATAATTAGAATTATTAAGCTCTCTATGAAAATCTAAACTATGCAAAAATTATTTTTAACCAGTAGTTTGTTTATGTAAGTATTTTATGTACCTAGACATAGTTTTTTAATGTTTTACAAAAAGTATGCTTAAATATATATTAAAAAAATATACGTATTGAATATTAGTAGCCCTAACGTGAAAATAATTTTCTATACTATTTAACCCACTTCTTTATCTTTGCTTTCGCACAAAAGGTGGCTTTGAGAAAGTTACTCTTTATACAAAAATCATCAAAATTATTTTAGTTTCAAATGTAAGTAAAGATCAAAAAGAAAAAAATAACCTAGTGTACCTAGAAAGTAAAGTTCTTAGATATAAACTGATTTGCACGAATTATTCTAGTATATAAATGTTGATATTCGGAGCGTCTGATCGACACAGTTTTACACAGACAAATTTCGCCTATTTAATAAATTAGTAGGTTCTTATTAGTCTTACCCTTTAACGCAATGTGCAGCTGATACAACATATCTATCATTAATTAGTGAAGCCCCACATCCAAAGGAATTCTGGTAGATAAGACGAGCGACCCAGGGATATGCGTTCATGTCAGATTCCTTCCCACCCACCACTCGCAGCTCTTCGTTACGCTCTCCACAACCTACAATAAAATAAGTAAATAATATTTATCATTTGGGATATAATAAAATAAGTTTAAATGTAATTCTTTTTTATACTGTAATGCAGAGCTTTTGAGGCATATTTATCAAATTTAATCGCGCAAATAAATTATCGGACACAGTTGTAATAAATTGTTAATAATTTGCATTTTTTATAATTATTTTTGTTTACAATTGCGATTTTTTTCGTAATAAGAAAAGATATAACGAAATCGCTGGGTTTACTAATATTTTTTATGATTTAAAATTTCAATTAATCTCAATTTATTTATTATTTTTCGATACAACCAAGTCGAATGAATTATTATGGGATACTGATATTTAATTTAGTCATAGTTGAAGATATATTTTAAAATACAGTATTTATATTACATAATCCTTATTAGAAATTCAATAGTTAACTTACTGCAATCTCTACACGGCGGTAACTGATAATAATCTGATTGTTGTCCATATGAATAATACTCATCACTTACTCGAAGTAAACTCTAAAATATTAATAAATAAAATATTATTAAATTACCAATTACATCAATAAATATTTATAAAATGCAGTCGATGCGATTTTTTAGAGAAGAAAGAGTAACATGCATCGTCTTCACCAATGTACTAGTATTCAAAAATATAGAGAGTAATAATTACCTTGCTCAAAGTATCTCCAACACAAACTGACACAAACAAAAGTAAGTAAAACAAGTACAAAAACATATTGTTATCCATCTAAAGTTTAATTTATCACTGACATGTAGTGTGATGTAAACACCGCAGCGCTTGTGACACAAAGTTTGATACACTAACTCATGCCTTCGACTTCAACGCACTTATGAATATCGGGCTCCTTAAAATGTAGCAAGTTACTAAAATCCAAATATATTGCCGCTATAAGCCGTCGAATCTAATCTGCATTATAAATTTAATGCTGAATTTATGTCTCTTTTAGAGTAAAACTTTAAAATGCGCTCCAAATGTTACTGTGAAGAAGCTTTTTGAACAGTGTTTTAGCGCCAATAGATGGCTATTATGATCAGACATGTTTGGCAATGACCTCAAGGATCATTGACCTCACGGACCTCTAAAATTATATTAATTTGAATCTTATCGACGTAATAATAGATGATAGAAAATTGAAATATTTGATGTACGGTGTCGTGTTAATGACATGTAAGTGTATTTAAGTATCTGTGCTTCCAGTTTACTGTTAGCTTTTGTTGTGTCAATTATGACACTCAATTTTATTACTTATTTATTACCTGACTAAATTTCGCACCTACATATAAATAAGAATAAATTAAAAATAATAATCGCTGTTATTGATCGTAACTTTTAGGATTTGTGGTAAGTTTTGCGGTCATATACTCGTAATTGTAAGTTGTGTAAACTGATTCTAAAAAAAACCTTTTTTTGTCTCATTTCATATTAATATCAATATAAATTTTGAAGACCAAAAAAAATACTATATAAAAGATATACATTACGTACTTGTCTTCGTACTGTATATATAAAAAATGTGTAATAAGTAATAGTATATTATTTTTTGTAGTTTGTATTTTGAAAGTATCAATTTGCATGTTTTGTTTTTTTCGCAAGTTGGTCGATGGTTCTAAAATCTCTCCTGAATGACAGTAATAAAAAATTGAAAATTTATTTACAAATGATATTTCTAAAATATAGGCTTCAAAGCTTTTGTGCCTGCTGACATAAAATGTAGCATATTTTACAGATATTTAATTTTTTTACTTTACTTGTTATATTATTTATCTAATCTAATCTAATGTATAAATAATATTAAAATAGCAGTGATACCCCAGTGGATAAAACGTTGATTCTTACTCGGGAGGTCCGAATTAGAACCTCTAAATCGCCTAACTCTTCTGAGTTATGTGTGTTTTAGAAAATTACGTATCACTTGCTATTAGGGTGAAGGAAGACATCGTGAGATAATCTGCACTCCTGAGAGTTTGCCAAAGTACTCAGAGTCGTTTGAAGTTTACCCGCACTAGTCCAAAACCTTTCTCATTATAAAGAGTCCCGCTCGGTATGACAAAAAATGAAAAACTATTTTTGTAGAATCCAAAAAACAATTAAAGATATCCCTAGCCGAGTTTTAACGTATAAAATAACCGAATAATTAAAATTAGTTTAATTAAATGTATACCCGCTAAATTTTTGTCCATAATTGGATTATATTTAGTCTCAATAGCCTGATTAAGGGAAGCTTAATTTTATGAATCCTCTAATAATAAAAATACTAATTTTCAAGTCTTAATAAAGAGTGTCGTTAAATTTAGTTTTTATTTCAACGTCTAAACTCCCGAGGGCTATTATATAACAATAAAAATTTTATTTTCTTGATAACCTTTAGAAGAACCAAATTTTAATAGTCTATAATATTTAAATCCTCAGCAATAAAACGCAACTGAGGCAAAACCCTTAAACTTAGCATAGAAATAAAACAATAAATAAAAGGTACTTTATTTATATATTTTTACAATCCGCAGTCGCACTTATAACTAAGCTTAATTAGTATGGCAATATTACATATTATAGAAATACAATTAATATAAATATCTTATCCCATTTCATACATTTTTGGTACAAATTAAAAAATACATCTTTTTTTGTTGTCTTTTACTGTTATTAACATGATTTTTTGAAAAGACATTTTTTTTCAATCAAACTGAGTTGTGGTAGTATTGGTAGTTTATCGTTCACACAAACATTCGCTTCTAAAATAATTTTACTGAAAATTTACATAGATGACGATAATAAAAATATATTTTTCAAAGTAGTTATCAAACACTTTATTATCTGGCAATGACTTTATGGTTTATTCTGTTGAAATGTAACTCATTATCAAAGATTGTTCTAAGAGAAAATCTAGCCAAAAAAAGAAAGAAATAATTAAAGAATTTTTTTCATAATAATTTTAAGAGTTTGAAAATATTATCTGCATATTTTTTACCTTCAAATTATAATAAGGAATCATAATCAGTATTTAAAAAATACATGTTTTTAAATTTGAAATGAATTTTAATTATTTTATTATAATAATAATAGACTAATTGAGATGATGAAATTACACAATTGCATATAGTATTATTAATAGTATTTTATATACATATAATTAATACTATTTTAATTTAATTACGTATAATGATGCTTGATTTTAAATCTGAGTACTAATCTCTGCAGTAACATCCGTCTTGTGTATTCTCTCGAATCCAGTCCAAGTAGTTGGTAACCCTCGTGTATACACCTGGGTAACCCACTCTAGCACACCCGTTACCCCATGATACAACTCCTGTGAAAAAAGTAACTAAGTTTAGTAAGTAGAATTACTATTCTACGAGCAATTATGATTACCAATAAAAAAGCTATTTTGTTTTGTTCTCGCTCCAAAATCAAAGATATGCTCCCGAGGAGTGTGAAACCATCGCTATGGCGTGGAGGGGTTTTTTTTAAAGAATACTAGCACTAACTGACTACTAGTTTGGATTCAAATGCTATGCTATGCTAATTCAAACTGCTAGTATTCCTATAAAATACTCCAAGTAAGTTGGAAGTCAAAAGGAGTGCGCCACGTCATTAGTCTAATGAGTGAGATTTGAACTCACGACATATGGATCGTGGTTAATCGTTAAGTTAAAGCTGAACGTTTTAAATAGATTAACATCTACGTATAACTCAATAAAATATACGATCAGACAGATAACTTTCTTGAAATAATGAAAATAAGTTAATTATTTAATATAAAACTTATTAGTTCATTTGGTGTTTAAAGTACACAAGTGTATTTGTTTTATTAGGATCTGTTTTGTACACATTAATACGTAATTGTCTAAAATACAAGTAGGTAAATAATAGGGAATTTAAATATTTAAAAAAGTACGGACGAGGCGCTTAAACTTCATTATAATATTTTATTAATGTCATTGAAATTAAGAACTGTCTAGGGTATTAGAATATAGCATCTCTTTAAAAAAACTCCTAAATCCGTCATCGTAACAGAAGCTAAGGGATATATAAATTAACAAAAATATTTTTGCATTTATAATAATTTGATTGATGTACCAATGTAGAAAATACAACCCAATAAATGTGATAGCAATAGCATAAAATCTTGATTTATTTTTCCTATTCAAGACATCACTTCGACGAATGAATAATTAATCGATTAATAAAAAAATTAAGGTATAGCAATCGCCACTTTACGTTTGAGCAAAAAACAGCGGGGGAACATTGCGCATCCTGAGTTTACGGTCCGACTGCATCGGCTATCCGTGACTTTTACTATTTTGACAAATAGCAGACGCGCGGAAACTGAAACTTCGCATTAGAACCAATCAGGTGTGACGCACTGGTGTGCCCCCCGCGCCCCTCTAAAAGGGCCCTAAATATGACTTGTGCGCAATCAAAGTCATCATCATACTTATGTGGCGCGAGCTATAACTCCCAAGATTTAATGATTAAGAATAAAAATTTAAAAGAGTTTACTAAATTGTAAATTGTGCATAATAGTTCCATTTTTCTAATAATTTTCTTTAAGATAAGAACCGATCACTAGAAGTGAGTCCAAATACTTAAACTTGACTTGATTTATCGTATACTAGCCGACCCGCGCGACTTCATCCGTGTGATACTCCACTCCTATAGCTCATAGCGTGGTATTATATAACCTATAGCCTTCCTCGATAAATGGACTATCCAAAACAAAAAGAATTGTTCATTTCGAATTAGTTCCTGGGATTAGTGCGTTCAAACAAACTCTTCAGCTTTACAATATTAGCATAGACAGAACCATGTTGATTTTTCATTTAGAATTGTTAAAATTGTCTATTCAGGGATTGTGTATGTAAAGGGACAAAGGCAATAAATAGTAAAGCAAGTGAAAGGTGTTTTGTATGTAGAAGGCGCGGAATGGGAGGTAACATGGGATTTGCAAACATCAATATGCATTACCTATTAACTCGTAACCTATTTATTTGACTAATAAAGCTCTTATACATCTATACTAATATATAAAGCTGAAGAGTTTGTTTGTTTAAATGCGCTACTCTCAGGAACTACTGATTCGAACTGAAAAATTATTTTTGTATTGGATAGTTTATTTATCGAGAAAGGCTTTAGGCTATATAACATCACACTACGACCCATAGGAGCATCACGTGAAGGAAGCACCGGTCGGCTAGTTTAATAAACAAACATACTTTTTTTTAAATAGATCACTACCAGTTTGGTTTACATCTATAAGTATTCTTGTTCTCCTTTCCAAGTAAGCTGGAATGCTTGTGTTAGGATTGGGCCACGCTAGTAATCCAGTGACTGGGATTTGAACTCACGACCGATTGTGTTCGTGAGTCCAAAGCCTGAACCAATGAGCTACTGACGCTTCAACTTACAATTACTTTACTCGCACAATTTAAGAGTATTATTTTATTTTATGAAACCACTTAAAACTGAATTCTTTGATCTAGATAAAAGCTATAAAATTAGTCGAATGGAACTGAAAATATTTTTAAAGGGAATAAAGTGGATTTATTGAGATACTTCATATTTAATATTCTAAACAAAGCCCCAGGTAGCCTGAAAGAGATCTCTGTTAAGCGATAAAAGCCCTTTGTGCTATTCCTTTGTTTAACTTTTTTATTTTAATGATAAATTAAGTTAAAGGAATGTTTTTTCTTAACTAAAAAAAAACTATTAATATTCATCAACATAATATGATTAATTCCCAAAGACAAAAATGGTTACACAGCTCGATGCTGATGATGATGCATTTTATCCCCTATTTCGACCCCTTCATACTTTTTTTGCTATAAAACTTATCATATACCCTTTCTGAAGAAGTCTATCTGATTACTAAATTTTATCGAAATCAGTTTACTAGTTTAAGTGTGAAAGCATAATAAACAGACAGACACAATTACTGTATGAGAGTTTGTCTTTAAAATTGCAACACTCCACAACAAATCCATCATGGCGGTAATGGACATCAGATTGATTGATCGATTGATTGATGATGTTTAACAATTATTGATATTCTTAGTTTTGTGGATTTCCTATAGTTGCAACGACTTTTTCCAAAAATTTTAACTTAATTGAATTGAAAATTGGCAACTTTTCAAAAATTTAAGTACTTTAAAAAATGCCTTATATCAAGTATTTTACTATCATTAGATCCTCCTGGATCTCAAGCCACAAGTTTTGCTTGGCTTCCGTCTTAAGTTTATGTTAATACCTTATTTTAGGTGTATAATGTAGCTTATGTATATTTAATGCTAGTAGATTCTGTTATTACTATATCATGAGCAATATCTGTCCGTATATCATCTAGTGTTGCAATTATTCCTCCAGTAGTATTAAGTATTTCAATAACATTAGATCCTCCTGGACCTCAGATCTAGACTCTGACTGGTTTCCGTCTTAAGTTGCTGTTGATATTTAATACCAATTACAGTTTCTGTTAATACTATATCATGTATAATATCTGTCCATATATGATCTAGTGTTGCTATTATCTCTCCAGTTGTTTTAAGTATATTAGTATTATTAGATTCTTCAGGATCTCAAGCTCTAAGCTCTGCTTGGTTTCCGTCTTTAGGATATGTTGAAACCTAATTTTAATTATTACTGCAAAATGTTCTAATTTATATTTAATGCGAGTAGTTTCTGTTAATACTATTTATATATCATCTGTCCTCCTGTGTTTATCATCTAGTGTTCCTATTATCTCTTCAGTAATGTTAGTGTTGCTTGATTCATAAAGAGAGTGAATTGCCATTGGTTGAACGACCTAATCTCAAGAACTATTTGTTCGAGCTGAAAGATTATTTTAGTGTTAAGTAGCCTATTTATCAAGGAAGGGATTCGGCTATATAATATTATTCTACGACCCATAGGATTAAAGCACGAGTGTACAAACTGCATTGAAGTCTATAAAACAAAGTTTTAGCTCATTATAATTGTATTATAGGTGCCTACGCCCCACTCTCTCTAAACCTCTCTCCTTTATGAAGCAAACAAATTAGCGCTCTGCAGCTAGTATTATATTCAATTGTATAGCCTGTACGAAGGTACAGTAACTGCGTAGGCGCAGCTCATTACAATACAGCTCTATTGTGCGTTTTATGAGTATGTAAACAACTGACGTGTTAGTGTGGATGGGTTTACTGGCTTTAGAATTTTGCTGCTCTCTCTACACTGAGGTTAATAATGAAAACTATATCTCGTTCACGTTGGACAGACCACCAACATGTCCACTCTCGCTTATGGTTCTTGTGTATTTCTTTAGATATTAATACTAGTACAATAATATTTACAGATCATTGGTCAAGTGAAGATTAATGGGATACCAGGAAGTTGAAATACTAGTCCGCCATATTGGATTTAGTGTGATAGAATTTTATTGGTATTCTTCTCAGAAAATCCTTTAGTTTGATATTATGAAAGTGGTTCAAATAACTGTATTCCGCCATCTTTATGCAAACGCCATTTTGCATTTAGATCTTCGAATTTTTATTTTCGTATTTTTCTAGTATTCAATTAGTTCCTATGTTATAAGAATGCTTAGAAATAAGTATTACGCCATCTTGGCTCGTACGCCATATTGGCATTAGGTTAACAATTTTCTATTATTTGTATACTTCTCATTAACCTCTTTCTTTTGATACCCATATTGTGAAAGTGTTTAAAATAAATATATTCCGCCATGTCAGGGCGTCCACCATATTGGATTTAGATCTAAGCCATTTAAAATTTTTGTATTCTCGTCAGCAAATCCTTTTGTCTGATATCCATATTACGAAAGAGCTTTAACAAAACTATCACGGCCTCTTAAACCGTCCGCCATATTAGATTTAGATTAACAAGTGTCTATTATTTGTATTCTTCTCAGCAAACCCTTTTATTTGATACCCATATTACGAAAGTACTTTAACATAACTATTCCGCCATCTTAGGTTGTCCGTCATATTGGATTTAGATCAACAATTTTCTATTATTTGTAATCTTCTCAGTAATACTCTTACATTTGCACATATAAGTAGAATGCTTGAAAATTAATATTATGGCTTGGGTGGTCCGCCATATTGGATTTAGAGTAAATTCCTGCGTACAAGAAGAATGGTTTTCAGATTTTGCTTGGGATTTATTTAATTTTTAAGACCATATCCATATAATCCTAGTCATTTGTTTACAAAATAACTAGATCTACACTAGATTCTAATCCGACGTCGCTTCTACAATGAGTTGTTATTTAACATTGTTAGACGATGACGTAACTACTGTACTGTAAAATAAATGAACAGTTTTGTAAGACTACCTGCCCCATAAAGTTATTGTTTTAGCCCAACCAAACATAAAGGAGCAGTTTACTTTTGACACTTTAAACATTCCTAACGAAACCTGGTTAATAAAGTTAAAGGTTTCACGGTATTAAAACCGGTGCATCCTCATTTTTCAAGTCGGCATCACGTATGTAACTAATTAATATTAAAAAATTACGTCATTTATGTTTGAGTTTGATTTACTAGACTCCTTAAAATTATTTT
>JAOPUB010099568.1:0-12738 GCA_027564055.1 Neptis clinioides
GCACCACGCTTCGACTCATAGGAGCGGGGCATAACGCGAATGAAATGGGTACATAATTCAGAAAACTCAGAGGTGTGCGTCCGAGTGTGGGATCGAACTCGGAGCTACCGAGTAAGACATCATGTCCTTCTCAAAGACAACCTTTGGGCTATCACTGCTTATTAAATTTATTGTTGCTAAATTTTTTACACCTGATATGTACCCATTTGTACAAAAAAGTTTTTTACTTATTCATATTTACTTATTATAAAAACCTTGAACAATCATATCATACAAAATTAATTTTACTACTGAATTAGAAAGGCTAAAATGTCTTTATAATAAAAAACAACCACTTTAACAAATTGGTCCCACATTAATTATTTGAGGAATTTATTCTTCTTTACAATAAAAATTATATATTATAGTTGAGAGACTCAATATTTAAAAAAATATGTAATATAAATAATTTAAATATACAAAGATAAACTATATTTTAAACATCATAAAACATTAAAAGATAAGTGTTGCTGATACAGAATAATTAATCAATTCTAAGTGGTATATATGTTCAATAAATTAAAATCAAATTTAAGATTATCTATTGTATTTTCAAGGGCAATTTACATAAATAATACTCTGTCGATAAGTATATGTAAAATTTAAACCATATGCACCTAAACATATTTTTAAGTAATAATGTACAGATAGATTGGAGATTGGGACAATAAGGTCAAGACATTAATAATAAAATAATAATACTTACTTGGTTGGTTTACTTTTCATCCAAACAGGGAGTGTAAATCCATCTTTGATTTCGGGGTCACTTGAAGCCATTTTCAATAAGTATTCCAACAGATTTTCAATAAATATTCCAACAAAATAATAAAATTTAATCTACACAACACCAGTTCAGTTACAAAACACAATGTGATATGCTACTTGGGTGTGTTTTATCTTGAGCAGAGATAAGAAGTTAAAATAATTGCCAACATTAAGAATATTCTGACTTGTAAAATATGAAGTTTAAAACTGTATATTAATATTAATAAATTAATCTAAACTCTAGAATGGTGCTCAAGACACTCTTTGAGAAGCACTTGACTTCAAACTCAGAGATGACATAGGCATCTGTAACAAAGAATTTTTATGGTAGGCACTTGTTCAAGTATTTTAGCTTATATCATATTTATTTATTAATGCACATAAAAATTGCACTATAAAAACAGTTATAATAGAAATATTCATATATTATATAGAGTAAAAATTATATTATCTAATTTTGGATAATTTAATATTTAAAAAAAATAATTTCATTAAAACAAAAAGTTTTGTGATTTTACATCTGAAATATAAAATTCAAACTTCAAAAAAACTATATACAATAGGAGTATTGATAGCTCAATTAAATTATTTTTATTTATTGATATAAATAAAATTTGGAGTATCCAGAAGTAGACATGTGCAATGTATTAATGCAATAACTTCTGATAACAAATTAACCATGTGATAAATATTAAGACTATTGTAATTATATTATATAATATTTAATACTTTTGCTATATTCAGCTAGTGTGAGACAAAGGGTAAAGATGTTAAGTTCAAAAAGGTAAACAATGATTGCTACCAAAATTTTAGATAACTTGATTGCAAAATAATATGAATTATAGATCTATTTAAAGAATTCTTTAATTCTGTTAACAAAATATAAATAATATACATTAAGCTAAAAATTAATACACATTGCATTTATTATACATGAAGGATCAGTTCTGTCTTCTTAGTGGTGCAGTTCAATTCAAATTTAAATATACAACAACTTTAGTATTTAACACATTATGTTAATTATTATCCCACAGGAACAGTTTCTATTTTGTAAATACTATGTACATAATATCATAATCTTTACAAAGTGAAATAATTTAGGAATCATTTTTGTGTTTTTTTACATTTTGTCTTTGTTTGTTGTAAAGAACTTAGAACAGACTTAGAAACATCTAAACTCTGATATTATTTTGATGCCAACAGTTCTCGCTCTGATATTATTTGATGCTGTAGGTAAAATGAAATCTTATAAATATTAAATGTGTGAAAATTTGTATACTTTTCTTTATATGACCCAAGATATAAAGAAGTCAATTACATATAACAACTCATCAAAGTCATCATCAATCATTCATTATTTAGTTCACTCAAATAGTAACTCTCTTATGAAATGTCAAATTGTTTAGATCAAGTAAGGAAAAAGACACCATTGTTAAGATATTTTACTCAATCACACAAAAATGGCTTTATGATTTTGAGTTAAATATGGCACACAGATCCTTAAAAACTTAAGAGTACACATAGTGTACTTTTTCCAGCGGAAAAGAACACAAAAACACAGGTTTGCATAAAAACAGGTCAGCAGATTTAAATGAAATTTTAGTTATAAGCTTTGATAATATTATCAAATCCAGAAGAGTAATTTTATCAATTATTTCTGGACCCAATTCGAATCTTTTCGCACATGAAGCCATATATTATGAATCTAAAGAATTTATAAACACCTATTATTTGATACGCCATTTCTTAATAGCGTTACATCAACGTTTACCATATATAAGTACAATCAGTATATACTTATATGGTACAGCGCGAGAAAGCAAATACATTTGGATGCGTAATTAGCCTACTGTAGCAGGGTATAGCATAACTTAAACCTTCATACGCTGTATATCAAGTTCGGATTAAAAAACACATCTGACATGGTTGATTAGATATAAACAAACACGTGTACAGTCAAAAAAATGATATTCCAAATTACAATAAAATAGAAGAACATGTAGAATAACAGATATAAAAACAGATCTTACCATGTTAAAAACAATTAAAACACGGAAGGATAACATTTTATGGTTTTCACAACAATTTATAACCACTGCGTTATATAGTGAATCGAGAAATGAGTTGTGATTGAGTATGACCTTGACAAACATATCGATATACTCAAATTATAATCGGTTTATACATCGATATTTTTTCGATTTCTATTTATTTTTAATAATAAATAGGGCCAAATGAGCAAAGGGCCCACTTGATGGTAAGTGGCCACCGTCGCTCATTGACATCGCACATACAAGAGAGACACTTGTCAAGACAAGTGCATCTTACCTTGAAAGAAGGGAGGAAAGGGAATGAAGAGAGAAATGCTACGGTTTCAGTGTACCCTAAGTGTGAGCTCATAGTCCACCAGAGCCATAACATCAACGGAATGGGCTGGGGAAGAGTAAGTCTGGCCCACATACGGGTCGACCAGAATATGTCAGATATATATATATATATATATCTAACCTCTAATGGAAAACAAAGATATAGGTATCTTTATATACCTAGTAGGTATATATTATAATTTACTTATAGATACCTAATGTATTTATACGATTTTTAATTCGTGTATTTAAAAAACTTTTATATACGGAACTATGCCATATTACATCTTAGTAAGTATTTACTTTCGCAACGATTTCTTGGCAACTTTTCAAATACCTGAAAAACAATTTAATTAATATGTCCTAAAAACTTATGACACGAATAATATTTCAATTAGATTAATGAAAAAATTTGGTTTTTAAATAGCATACTCTTAAAATACTTCGGGGAGGCTAAATTTTTGAGAACTTTATATATATAATTCATGTATAATTCATTCGCATCACAATCTATTCTTTTGTTACTTTCTGAATAGTCTTGGATTCAATTTCATATTAAGGCAACACTGCAAAGTTTAAATTAAAAAAATATCAAAATTACTATTGACATTTCGTACGTCAGAAAAAATGTAAAATATATGAAATTTTATAATATAATCTTAGATGTATTTAAGTAAACTTTGTTTCTGTCATTAGTGTTTCGCAATTTTACTTCGTACCTAACTTCATTCTAGAATAATCAAACTAAACCGTAACATAGTAAGAGAAAACGGTCATTTAAAAAGCCTTTTTGAACATTTATGAAAGCCGAGTTTAATCATGGCAAACGAAGAACCATCAGATCTGGATTGGGTGCAGTTGCGCCGTGATATGGGCCCAGAGCATCATATTGAAACAACAAAAGAAAAATTTATACGAAAATTTGGTGACAATCCCTTTGTACCTATAGGTATTTAAATTATACTCATTTTAATCTATAAACACTTTTAATAACTTTAAGTGATGTTAAAATAAGGTTAGTTATTTATATAACACCTTGTTGACAGGATGCCTTGCTACAGCTGGAGCCCTTTCATATGGTTTATGGTGTTTCCGGACTGGTAGAACTAAAATGTCACAACAAATGATGCGGCTCCGAATTGTTGCCCAAGGTTTCACTATAACAGCTCTTGTTTTTGGGGTAGTAATGACTGCTGGGAAAACAATAAAATCATGAAATAAGCTTCTCATATACCTCAATTGTTTTTAATCTAAAAATAGACATTTTGATGAAATTATAATAAATTCAGTAGAAGTAGTATGTTACTATTAGAGAAATGAATTCTTTTTCTTTTAAAGGTTTGTTAATGCAAACAACATCAATAAATATCTGGAACACAATACCGTTTTATTAAAATAAAATGAATTTATATAATTTTATACTTACTGTAAGCTGTTCTACCACATAGACAATTAATAATCCCAAAAGCAAATACTATTACACAAATAATCCTACAATCATGTTTTTAAAAAGAAATATTATCTTTTATTTTGTATACATAACAGCAAAAAATAAGTCATAATCATATACATCTAAGGGCTTGTTTACATTTTGTTTTTGTTAATATTATATGAATTTCTACAACTAAACTCGCCCACATTTTGCTTTGGGTGTTTAAAGTAAAATTTTAATACATGTGCCTACATTGTCAATCAGAATGAGTATAGCACAAATGAATGGAACAAAATAAACAAAACCTTTTACTTTAAAGACATTAATAATCATTAAGATAATCTATACTTAGATTTGAAAGTAACTATCTGTTTGTAAACCGATTTTGATGAAATTCATTACATAGATGAGACCTTGGAGAAAGACATAGCCATGTCTTTAAATTAAATCTACATCTACACTATTATATAAAGAGGTAAAATTTGATTTTTTGTTTGTTTGGAATAGGCTCTAAAACTACTGGACCAATTTTGATAATTCTTTTACCGATTGAAAGCGAAGACTTTTCCAGTGACATAGCTATGTGGTGTTGCCATATTTAATTATAATTAAAAAGATATGGCCATTTAAGTGTCATTTGTAAATTATGGATTACCCAAAGATAATAATTACCTCCGAAAGTACTTTACCGATTTTGATAATTCTTTCGCCGATCGAAAATATAACCTTTCCAGGTAACACTGTCTATCTGTGGTGTTGCCATATTTATGATATTTAAAAAGATATGGTTAATTAAGTGTAATACAGATGCAATTTTGTAATTATTCATTAAACATTATTTCTGAGAGTACTTAACCGACTTTGATAATTCTTTCGCCGACAGAAAGCTACACTATGCATAGTACTGTAAATGGTGCAGTGTTGCCATGCTTCAAAAACTAAGTCATCGACATTTTGTTCCTACTGCACCAATTAAAGAATTAATTTCTCTGATAGGAAGCTACACTATTCCCACGTTATCTAGGTGGTATAGTGTTGCCATACATGGAAATCAATATACATATCATCGCCTTTTTGTTCCTACAGCACCAATCTTAAAAATTCTTTCTGTGATAGGAAAATACACTATTCCCGCGTTATCTAGATGATGCAGTGTTGCCATACTTAGAAATCAATATGTCATCGCCAATTTATTCCTACTGCATCAATCATAAAAATTCTTTCTGTGATTGGAAAATACACTATTCCCGCGTTATCTAGATGATGCAGTATTGCCATACTTTTAAATCCCCATTTTGTTCGTATTGCACCAGTTTTAAAAAGTTTGCGAGAAACAACTACTACAAAATTTCTGACGAACGGAGGCGGTGCAGTTGCCAAATGCCACGGTTTTTCCACACTATTATGATTTGTTTGTTTGTTTGTTTGTTTGTTTTATGCGAATAGGCTCTGAAACTACTGGACCGATTTGAAAAATTCTTTCGCCGGTCGAAAGATACAACCTCTCCGGGTGACATAGGCTATCTAATCTAACCGTAGCCATCATTGTTTTGGGATGGGTAGGTGCTGAAGATTCTGGCACTTTGTATAGCAAGGTTGATTTTTTGAAATGCAAGCCAGGACTTCCCGGTCCCGGGTAAAACGCGCTATAATCTCTTTATAAAAGCGGCGCGCCTCAGGCCTCTATGGACCCCTCGTCTCTACGCCAAACAGTACAAATATGTAACCTTCACCAAGGCTAGCATATTTCCGCCGCTTGGCACTTTCGGTGTTTGCTGCTACCGCACCAGTGCATAATGATGTCGCTGGAATATACGAAGGTGCTACGGTATCAACACACGTAGCGTCCCATACCAAAGACCTCCCATGCTGCCAAGGAATGAGCGTCACTCCGTCCGGGCGCTTATCATCATCACGTACTATTCCATTCGGCTCTAGAGTAGAGTAACATTTTAGGTATATTTTAGAAGCACATGTATCGCATTGTGTGGCACAGACAAAAACTTATCCTAATAGTAAATTCGTTTAACAAATATAAATGTACTTATCGAACATCTTTAACTCATATTAATTAACCTTACTAATAAGTACTGACGTGGATGTCCTGCAGACGCCGGGTTAACATAACAAATATGAGCTTTATTTTGAAAGCTTTGTAGACTCTTTCTTGCCCTTACCAACATACCTCCCTACGTACCTTCGGGAAAAAACACTTTGAATAATTAGTGAATCGCTCACTAGCACCGCCACAACACCTTCGGCTGTGGAGCTGGGCAGTCTTTCTGACACGTATGGCCAATAATAATGTATTAGTAATTTAGTTCGGATATTTCCATAATTTCAGCAGCAATCGCTCCCTAAGAAATACTAAAATTAAGACTGATGTTTTAAATATAATAAATTTGCTGATATTGTCCAAATAATTTAATAATAGACCAATAAATACTGATTTCATATGAAAATGTTGTTATTTTACCTCTTCTCTACAATTAAATAATGTGCAAATCAGAAAATGGAAATAATCTATTTAGATTATTTATCAAGCCGTCTAAGATACGCCACGTCACCGTCTACGATATGACTAAACCACGTCAGTACTTAAAGGTTAAATAAAAAGTAAGGGTTCGTTTTTTTTGCATGTTTAGACGTAGACGCTATAACTACTAAATACGGTTTTCATAGTTATATATTAAAAAATAGTATTTGCTACAATCAAATCGCAGAAAAAGTTATTGCCATTTGTACAGTGTACAAGTAGCATTTGATTAGTCTAATTTCGACAAACGATACTAATATAAGCAAACACTTCCTCATTTCTGAGCATAACATTAGACGGCCTTGTACACTGAGATATCGAATGGCAAGCTATTGGAGTGGAACTATTCATTAAAGGTCGTTTCACACACTTTACACAGCACTGAGCCATATATTAGTTATGTAAGTCAATGTAGACGCTCTTTAAGTCAGACACAGTTGACATAGAAATGTTTATGTTTATATAAAACATTAAACAAAAAAAGTGCTCATATTAACTAAACATACTGACTGTCCTAAAATTTTTCATCAGAGAATCCCAGAGAAATCTTACTACTTTCCCTATTAGATTTGAGTCAGGATGTTCTATTGTCATTGATATTTATTTTCTTAGTTTTCATTAATTTTTATAGGTAGTGAAAATTAAGAAAATAATAAAATTTGAAATTTGTCTATAGATATATTTTATATCAACAACTCTTAAAGACAGATTTAATGCTTAGATTAAGGTTTGCATGCTAAACCTATTAGAACATTAAAACTTAAATGAATTCAAGAGAGACTGTATAACATAGACTCTTGCTTATATATATAGAATCTCTAAACTAAGATTTGTCGCAGGTAATCTAAAACGTTTTGTTTACTTATGTTGTCTATATCAGACACTATGAGTGTTTCCTTACCTCGTCTGCAGGTTTGGTGGGCGTGATGGCAACAGTTTCGTTGAAGCAGAGGCAGGCGCAGTAGTGTCTGTTGGCATCCACGTCCGTGAGGACGGACACGTAGAACCGCGGCTCCGTCCTCTCCGTTGATAGTGCCCATCCTTGTGGCTGGCAGAACTGGAAAAATATTACGTTGATTTACTAACTAGCCGACCCGCGTGATGCTCTACTCGAATTGGTCGCTGCGTCCTTGATAAATGGACTAAAAACACAATAAGAATTTTCGAACCGGTAGTTCCTGAGATAAGCACGTTAAAACAAATTATACAGCTTTATAATATTAGCATAGATTATAAGTAGAATATTAAGGTCTTATGCAGTGGTTAGAGCATGCCCAGAATTTTGATAAAAGTTTTCCTAATAGCGAATATTAAATTTATTTAAATATATCATAATAACTACCCACCTACGCATCATGGTAAATTAACCAAAAATCTATATGCATATTGAGATCATCCGCTTTGACCGAAATCAGTCATCTTGAGTCGTGCTTATTTTTAGGTATTTTTTGTCGCACTACAAAAGTATTTGTTGAACCTATCCATAAGCATAACAAATAAACAAATTATTTCTCTTTATAATATTAGTATACTGAATAGAAGACAGAAGGTCCAGAGGACTCTGGTTTGAAATTACTGAAACTCCTAAATTCTTTCTTTTCCCATTTTGTATATCGTCTGGACAAAAACATAAGTCTGTTATCTCCAGTTGTAGCAAAGCAAATAATTATCAAGTTCTTATTACCCATTCTATCCCGTCGTGAAAAGGTGTATCCTCCCAGTTAGTCTCTGGGAATCGTTGAAGGATGACGCCGTTGCTCAGTCCACCTCCTAAAACAATGAAATCACATTAAACTCCAAAAGATTGCATAGATTAGACTTAAGTAGGCTAAAGTTCCTTGACCGTAACTCCTTCGCTACAAACATGTAATTAATTATGCTAACTACATAAGATATTAAGGAAAATAGAAACTAGCAACACATTCATTTACGTAGTGAACATTTATTTACAAATTAGTCTCAATGCTATATTAAAAGGTATTTTTCTCATTTAAGTATACCATACTAAAATAGTTATTATCTTACTTCATAATAATATTATAAATGTGATAGGTTGTAGTTTGAATGTTTGTTACTCAATCATACAAGAACGGCAGAACGGATTTCAATAAAATTTGGTACGGTAGTTTTAAACTTGGATTAACATATAGAGTACTTTTTATCAAGGAAAAAATCGCAGAGTTCCCGCGGATTAAAGATGTTTACCGAAGTAGGCGCTTAAATAATTGATTTTGCAACAATATGTTATTATACGTGGAAAATTGCAACCGGACGTAGCCGGGGCGGGTCGACTTGTTAAAATATGAATTTAAGGACAGATTTATTATTTATAATATATAAATTGTAATATTCGCTTCCCATTTCTTGAGACTTAACTAACAACCTAGTAGCAATTAATTACCTACTGCTTTGGTTAGCAGTAGGTAATTAGAATAATTATTTTGTTTCTAAATCTTTCTAATTTTAATATCTTGTTTGTTTTCTTATTTACCAATACCAGCAACTTCAAATAAGTATTTCACGAAATATACATAATACGTAATATTTAGTCTTAAGTTTGCAGTGTTAGTACTAAAAAATAAAAATTTTAATTGCTAGGTTTTAAGATGTTTGTAAATTTGTCTAAAATGTTGCAAATTCATTTTTTTTTCGTTTTACAAGAGCCCTCTCTAAACGCACAGGCGCGGCATGCGGCTCAGTAGTAGTGACACTCCCAATTCCGATTCCCAAGGAACCCAATTCCGACAAATGTTGGAGTTGGGTTCATATGTCGAATTTGGGTTCCTATTCAGTGACGTGTTTTCCATACAATACTAACTATAATGGATTCTAATGTGTATCAATTTATTAAAATAATAAACTGGGACTTTAGCTTCCAAAATGTTGCTAATAATTTCTTTGTGTTTGCTAATGCCACTTAAAACACATTTAGAAAAGGCAAAAGCTATTTCAGTTTATTATCTGTGATAATAATCAAGAGCGGCGTCGAGCCACAGATATATCTGCTCATTAGTGCACGTCACACAAATTCCTCGTGTCAACGACAGTAATGACTAGACATCCGGGCAAGGCCTTGACCTACAATAAAAATATACTTGCTTCTGACATTCTTTGTGAGGTATATGGGGCTTCATTATATAGCTACTAATAACAACTTGTTAATTTTGCCCACCACAAACAAAAATATCTCAAGAAACCAAAAGTTAAAGAGATTTTATACAAGTAGTATCAGACTGATTTCAAACGTGAACTAGTTATATCAACCTTCAAAGATATATGAAGAGGATAAGAAGGTGCTCTTGCGAACGATTAAACAGAATAAGGGATCTATAATATTGTAAGTTTTAAGAAATTAAATAGCACTTGCTATAACGGTAAAGGAAACCGGTACTCCTGAGAGTTCAATAAATTTCTTAAAGGTGTGTGAAGTCTGCCAACCCGCACTGGGCCAGCGTGATAGACTATGGCTTAAACTCCTTCCCATTCAGAGGAGGAGACCCGGCTCAGCAGTGTGCCATCGACGGTTTATATTGATGAATATTACAAGTGTCTACGGGTCAACGAAGACTGACCAATCAAAATCTAGCTTGTCTCTGATGGTAACGCAGCCTAAAGTAGAAACCATTGCATGAGATAGAGATGTTATGCAAAATAATAAATACATAATGAAATGAGCTCATCTAATATCCTTTATAGAATATATACGAGTAATATTCTGTTTGCAGAGAAAAGAGGATGCGTATACCTTTAATATGTTAGACGCTATTTTACATATTTAATAACTGTTTTACAATTTGAACCTCATCAGTTTTTGCAGAATATTTGTATACAGTTTTTACAAGCCAGACTTAAGTCAAAGTATAAAAATTGTGGTGTCGTTGTATCAGGGACACGGCCGTGAATAGTGTAATTGAATGTTATATGGAGCTGATAGATATACAGCTACAACACAAAAACTGCATCGCATGATTTTGTTATCATTCGTTTTTTTGAATTGTTTCCCTATGGAAACATTTACAGACGCATTTTCGTCAAAATCCCGTGAAAGAAGATATGAAGTAAAAAAATATGTGTTTTAATCGAACTTTTATTTCGATAGCTTTTCATGTAACTTAACAAAACGTTGAGCAATAAAACTAAACGGTCAGCCAATGTCGTGGTCACAGTACACGCAATATGTCACGAACATCGCGTGAACTTGGCCTTTCCATAAACACACATACATAATTTGTTTCATTTACAACACGTTATACTAATTTAATATTCATAGTTAAATTACTGGTTTTATCTTTTTTATACACGCAAAAGTTTTTAATTTTCATTCATATAAAAAAATGTATTTATTACTTCAGAACGACTACTACACGGAGGACAAGATTTGTATAAAACAAAAAGTGAGTGAGACAGAAGATAGTGCTAGAAGATCCCCCGAACATTTTTTAGTTCAGAAATTTTTGGGATTATTTTAAATAAATTATTTAATAAAAATGTGCGAGAAACTATTATTATGTGTTCGTGATTTAAATAAGAAATTATTATGTCAATATAATTTAAAAATATGAGTAAATTGACTCGTAAACACATACTCTCGCGCTCTCTCTTTCTCTCTTTATGCATGTAGTCTTTAAAGTAGTCTATTTTTTAAGTAGAAAGTATGGGTAATTTTATTCAATCGCCAAAAAGATTTAAAACTTAAATATTCTAGGTCCTCACAAAATTAAGGGATAAATAAAAGTTTTTGTTACCACTTTCCATACTACTACAACCCCGGGACTATCCCGAGATTAACTGTGGATAATCCCGAAATCTAGGTATTAGAAAAATCGACTGGGATCTAGTCATCTTTATACTACATAGTATAAAGCAAAATCGCTTTTCACGTCTGTCTGTCCCTATGTATGCTTAGATCTTTAAAACTTTACAACGGTGAGTGATGCGGTTTTTTTTTTTAATTAATAGAGTAATTCAAGAGGAAAGTTTGTATGTATAATAATGCATGTATTATTATATATTATAGTAGAGAAAATAACCGCTAGTTGGGTGTGAGAGAATAAACTACTGGAAAAAACCTCAGCGAAGTGAGGGTCGGCTAGTTAAAAATGTTTGTTGTTGTATTTCGTTGTCTAGCTATCTGTCTGTCGCCAAACAAACGACCTTCACATAACCAAATGTTATCAAGTTTTGCAACGCATCGCCAAGTCTATTAAATTAGCGAATATTAAGATTAGACGAATGATCTCATGGTTTACGCGATGACTGATGACCTTCCACAATATGTTGCTTTAAAATATAACTTAGGGTTTACTTTAAAACTAGTCGATCCGTCCTGGCTTCGCCCGGGTGAAATTTACCACGTATAATACTTAGATTTATCAAAAAAACATTTAATTCTCAATATATATACATACTTGTTAAATAAAAAATATTTAAGCGCTTACGACAGTAAATATATTTTATCATCCTGCGGGAACTTTGAATTTTTACAGGATATAAACTATCTATGAGCCAAATTTTATTGATATCCTTTTTGCCGTTGCACACGAATAATTCTTTATGACCCGGACATATTAACCTACTTTTAATCCCGAAAATACTTAGAG